>CAIGRB010084798.1:0-19577 GCA_903798255.1 Fraxinus quadrangulata | reverse complement strand
TTTTTTTTTTTTTTTTTTTGAGTTCTCGAGGGAGCGGGGTATAAAAATTTCAAAATCAGGCATCCTGGCCCATCGCCATTTTCATGGGAAGCATAACCTTTAACTTCAATGTTTCCTCCACATATATACTCCATAATTCCAAGTTTGAATCTTTTTGATTGAGGGACCAACTGGCTAAACCTAAACCATCATTCTCAAATTATTAGACTGGGGCGCCATAATATTTTTGAAAACTTACCGTGGAAAGTTAGTTGGTCTCCACGTTCTATAGTTGAACACAAGATATAAATAAGTACATATGATTCATGTTTAAAAGTTTTAAACTTTTAGATAACATGATGAATGTATTAGGCAAAATACATAGATTAAGTTTTAGTGTTCAAATGTGAATCGCACTTACACGATAACACTGACAAATAGTAAAGTGAAAGAGTAGAGTGCCGATCTGACACGGAAATTGTGTTATCTAGTATTGAAGTCAAATAAGTAAACTTTATATGAACAAGCAAAATTCATGTATTGGTTGGTTTTTTAAATAAAAATTAACTAAATGAAAAGTTTAAAGAATATGTTGAAGGTATTAGGAGTCCGATTTCGCTTATCAACTTTAATTCTAGAAGCTCTTAACTGGTAATATTCACTCTCAGTGTTGATTAACATCCGTAGATTATCCCGTGGAGGCGAACATATTATCATGTATCAATTCATTGCATGTCTACAAGGATTGAGAACACACAATAATACATTAACAACTATCAAAAATCAATTAATGACCGGCATACCATAGCTGTATTTCTTTATCCAGAATGTATGATGTGTGATTACTGATTAGAGCTAAATTACACATTTCATCTCTTGGTATCAATACACTTCCCAAATCAATCAAATTATTGACTAAATAACAAGATAACAATAACATCAATTTTTGGTGTCTAATCTCATGGTGACACCTCGAACAAGAGTGCGGATCCACTTTAAAGATTTTAAAGAGGCTTGATTATTATGATCATTGATTATGAGGTGAGGTCGAACCATATGGTCCAGCCGGTTAGAACCGCTAAAAAGTCATCGTTATATGAAAACATTATCATGAGTAAACTAAAGAAATGTTTGCTGATGACATCAACACCTCGCACAACAACCAATCAAAGATAGGCAAGTGTCACCTTTGACATAAACATTATTGTGCCCGCCAATTAGGTGAAAGTAATGGTTTCCTAGGTTGTAGGCAATTACGACTTAGACCACAAGCCACGACTATGTGCTATGATGGTTTGACCTGAAAGAACCTCAACTAATAAAATCAGCGGAGCTATGGCATACGAATTGAGGTAAGACACTGTAGCTTGTTAAGGTAGAGTGTGGAAAGCTACTGTTGTAAGGCCTATATATATAGGGGAAAAGACCCTAGTGATAGGTTGAGCTAAACATTTTTTTCTGTAACACATTACAATCGGTTCAATGAAAATTGTTCTTCTTTTTACAATATTTCAACAATTAAACACATTTCCCACTAAATTTCAATTAAAGTTGATCTATAATTAATGTCATGTCAATTTAGTCATCAACATCAATAACAAACATGTAATCACAATTTTATAAGTGAAAAATGAAAAATTAGAATTGATGCATCTCGTTATAATAAGTACACTTAGTCCATGTTTGGCACTCATTCTCACTCTTATTTTTTTTCTTCATTTTAACTACACATTTTTCAAATAAAATAATATTACATATAAATCTAAAAATTTTCATCATTTTTCCACCACACATTCTCCCATCAATCACTATTCCAAAAATTTTCAACACATTAAAATGAGTGTCAAACACACTTAATATATTGGGTTAAATATCCTAATTATTGTTAGAAATATTGTTCAAAATTCATAAAAATGAATTTGGAATGAAAATGGGATTTGAGACCTAAATATTGAACTATGACACCGCATAGTTCAATGCTTCTTGCGGTCGCATAGATAATTACCGGGACTGGAGGTCCTTTCTTTGATATAACTATGAGGTCCTATGCGATTGCATAGAGCAAAATTCTAGCTGTTTCTGATCGTTGGCTTTTGAATTTTGGTAGCTTTTGGAGAGTTTTTGGCACCATTTCATATAGTAATGTTTTATGACTATATGTAGGTGGTTTGTGATCATTAAAAATGTTGAGAAAAACATACAAAATCCATAGCCATATTATTAGAACAAAAACTCATTCCACAACAACAAGAAATCAAAATGTCTTCATCATATTCAAATCCTTCATTAGTGTTCTTTAAGTTTTGGAGAATTATACTTAATACTTGAGTATTAATTTTTTACAAAGCTCGTTAAAATCCTACAGACCATTTGCCTCAATCCTTCAAGCATCATTATCAATCCGAGAGGGAGAAAATATAATTTAAGGACAACAGTATCGTGTTCAAGCCATCTGTGTTTCATTTTTGCAATTGCTTCTTAGTTTTGTGTACTTTATTACTATTTTAGATCGTGTTTGTCATCTCCATTTCCTTTTGGTGGATCTACTACAACTATAAATAACAATCTCAAACTATAAAGTTTTCTTTAAATGGAGAACAAAAGCACGATGACAACAATCAAGTTGATGAATCAAAACCTTGTTCGGTTGGATCGTTTCGAATCTCGATGGCACGAACTTCACGAGATGGCAAGATAAATTAAAATTCCTATTAACAACATTGAATATCTTTTACATACTTGATTTGGAATTGGTACCATTATTAGAACCTGCAAATGAAGAAACTGATGCGGCGAGGGCTGAAAGACAAAAACGCTAAGAAGATGAATTCATATGCCACAGTCACGTTCTGAATGCATTATCGGACTGGTTATATGATCTCTACACTAATATTTCATCAGCAAATGAAATCTGGAATGCTTTGGAGAGTAAGTAGAAAGCTGAAGAAGAGGGCACTAAGAAATTTTTGATCTCGAGATATTTTGATTTCAAGTTTTTAGAGAATATTCCCCTTCTTCATTTATGAATTGCAAGTGCCTGTCAACAAGTTGAAGGCGGTTAAGATTGAGATTCCGAAAACTTTTCAAGTGGGAGTAATCATTGCTACGGAACTTGGAAAGAATACGGAAGAAAATAATGCATAGTTCCGAAGACTATACTTTTGAACAATTGCATAAGCATTTTCGAATTGAGGAAGAGTCGAGGGCAAGAGATAAGAATGATAATTTTTATGCAGACATATCTAAAGCCAATGTCATGGAGAAGACCGAGCCTTCTAAATCCAACAAGAGAAATTCTTCAAGGAACTTTGATAAGTCCAAGAAGAAGACCAAAGGTAATTGTTTCGCGTGTGAAAAATCCAGACATTATGCAAAAGAATGTCGATACCGAAAAAGGAGCAACACCGAAAGAAATGTGAACTCCATCAAAGAAGACAACATTGTGGCCACCATAAATGAAATCAATGCAATCAAGAGAAAGGTTCCTGGTTGGTGGTATAATACATGTGCAACTGTACATGTATCATATGATAAATCCTTATTCAAGACTTATTATGAAGTTGATGGAGAACAAGAGATTCAGATGGGCAACGAGGTTCAATCTAAGGTATTTGGAAAAGGAAATGCGGATATCATCTTAATTTCCGACAAAACGGTTACCTTGACAAATGTAATACATGTTCCCGATTTGAATAGGAACTTCGTTAGTGGAAATCTCTTAGGAAAATCGGGTATAAAATGTGTTTATGAATCCGGTAAACTTGTATTATCCCTAAATGAGAAATTTGTTGGAAAAGACTATTCTAGTGAATGAATGGTCAGACTTTGTACTGTTGACAAATCTTTTAATAATAAAGTTAATTTTACTTATATTGTTGACTCATTTTCATTATGGTAGGCTAGATTAGGTCACATAGGTAAAAGTACTATGAAAAGAATGTTGAAATGTAAAATGATATCATATAATGAAAATAATGTATATAAGTGTGAAACATGTATAGAATCTAAATGATTAAAAAGCCTTATAAAAGTGTTAATAGGACTTCTAATATTTTAGAATGAATTCATACCGATTTATGTGAATTAAATGACATGTTAACTAGAGGTGGTAATATGTATTTCATTACTTTTATTAATGAGAGATAAGTGTATTTTGTACACTTATCTAGGCCATTAAATTAAAGTATTTGCTAGTGATTTGAATGAGTTATAGCTTAATGCTGTGTTAATTATCTTTGTTAGGCTGAACTCAATGTAAATTGGTGGATTTGAAAGAAATGAACGAAAAACGTACGAAAACGAAGAAAATCTAAAGTTTGGGAATTAAAGTGTAAACATCCAATAGTTGGTTCGGAGCACAAAATGATGATTAATGATCATTTATGATCATTTGGATGCAATTGAAGGTCAAATGAGTGAAATATAATGAAATTATTTTCACAAGTCAATTTCAAGCCGAAGAAGTTATGCTACGAATTTTTAGCCTCAGTTTGAGACCCAATTTCCGGATAGCAATCATTCGAATTGCAAAAATTGTAATTCTATAAGAATTGTAGCCATTTTAATTAAATTTACAATGCATTTTGAATCAGCTTAATCGAACACCTGTAGAGAAATGTATGACCAAAATATTGAAATCTGTTCAGAGATGAACCTACACGCACTGGGGCAATTCATGGCCCGCACGACACTATTTTTCCCAATCCGAGAGCCATTTGGTTCTATGGTGCACGTGCGGTTGTTAAACCAGTGCATGCGCACAAGCCTTTTTCACAGACGAATCTTTATTTTCCTTTCGCGATTCAAACTCTTTTGAAAATCAAATTGGACAGAATTTTGATATATTTTCTGGCTCTTATGGATAGAGAACAAGGGATACACATTAAGAAAAACCTCTCTTATCTCTTCATATACCATAGTTTCATCAAAATCATCAAGAATAAAAGGCTAATTATTGTATTTTTGGAGATGAGATCAAACCCTAGCAAGGAATTGAATGTCAATTACATTAAGATTTTGAAGAATTCAACATTGAGCTTGAAGATCAATATCTTTTGATTTATTTCATGATCCGGGTGATATTTTTCTATTATTCTTCTTGTAATTTATATTTAACATGCTGGGTTAGATCCACTTTTGTATTGGATGAAGATGAACTCTATTTATTATTATTTTAATTCAAGACTGGTAATTTAATTTATTTCTTGCGTTTCTTGATTCATTTTGTATACCCATTGCATTGTTTAATTGTTTGACTACCAATTAAATAATTAGTTACTTGTTGTAGTGTTATGAGACTCACAATAAGTTTAGGACGCGTCAAAATTAACATATGTGCAATAGATATTAGGAATAACATTTATCACATATGCAATCATATAGATAATCTAAAATATAATGCATTCTAATCATTCGCATTTGGACTAGAAATAGATTCAGGTCATTGTTAGAATATATTTAATTTATCTTGAAAAGAAAATTATATATCATAGTTTTATTGATTGTCAATAACGCATGAATGGAACTAGATTATAAATCAAGAATTAAAATAGATAGTAATAGGCGGATTCGAAATCCAATACAATCCTCCATAATTTGAAACAAAACACTTTTTACTATTTTCTTATATAATTTAGCATAAAATCAAATCAGAATCTCTATTTTCTTTACACAATTCGAATTCTATACATAACTAGTAAATTTGAATTAAATTTATTTTCCGTAGGATGATACTCTTAACCCATCAATTTTATTACTTGTCAACGATCCCGTACGCTTGCGGGTTTCGCATGAACAATGATCATTCTAGATATACGTATGTTTATTTGATGAAGCATAAACATGAAATATTTGATATTTTTAAACTTTATAAAAATGAAGTAGAAAATTATCTTAGTAAGAGAATAAAGACTCTAAGAAGTGATATAGGAGATGAGTATTTTTCTAGTGATTTTAACTCATTTTGTGAACAACAAGGCATAGTTCATCAATATTCTGCACCTAGAACACCTGAACAAAATGGTTTGGCTGAAAGGAAAAATAGAACTTTGGTTGAAATGATAAATGCCATGTTAATTTATGCTAAGTTGCCATTTAATTTATGGGGTGAAGCGATGTTGAGAAAACCAAATATTGGATACTTCAAAGTGTTGGGGTGTCTTGTGTATTGCAAGAACACGAATCCTAACATGACTAAGTTGGGTCTAAGAGGTATTAGATATGTTTTTGTTGGATATGCTAGCAATAGAAAATCTTATCGATTATTGAATTTGGAGTCCAATGTGATTATTGAATCCAACGATGTAGAGTTTTTCGAGAATTCATTATCTTCGTTTAATAAATTAAGGGAAATAAATAAAGAATTTCCCAGTTCTAGAGGAACACACAATGAAACATATTCTAAAGATGTTGATGAATCTAGTAAAACTCGTATGAGCAAAATAACTCGAATTAAGAAGTCTTTAGGATCGGATGAAATTGACTCTCAACTTATTTTCTTTTACTTAGTAGAAGGAAGTGAAAAGAATGTTGTAAGAACAATTCCTTTTGTTTTATAAGTGGAAACCCATCTCAACACTTATAGAGAAGCCATGAATTCTCGAGATAGTATTTTTTGGAAATATGCAATTAAAAATGAAATGGATTCAATAATGTCTAACAATACTTGGAAACTTGTCGATTTACCACCCGGATCCAAATCTATTGGGTGTAAATGGGTGTTTAGAAGAAAGTACAATGTTGATGGCTCTCCCAATAGCTTTAAGGCTAGACTAGTAGCTAAAAGTTATCGACAAAAGGAAGGAGTAGACTATTTTGACACTTATGCACCGGTAGCTAGAATAACATCAGTTAGGATATTATTAGCATTAGTTTCAATATATGACTTGCATGGTCATCAAATGGATGTCAAAACAACATTCTTGAACAGGGATCTCGATGATGAGGTTTATATGGAACAACCTAAAGGGTTTGTTCTACCCAAAAATGAACGTAAGGTGTGTAAATTAATTAAGTCATTATATGATTGAAACAAACACCTAAGAGATGGCATGGGAAATTTGATTTAGTTATTATATCATTTGGTTTTAAACATAATAGTGTAGATAAATGTTTGAATTCTAAATTATGTGATAATTACATGATTTTATCTACTTATATGTTGATGACATGTTGATTACATGTTAATTATGAGTAATCACATGAATGAAATAAAATAAACGAAGAGGTTTCTATTATCTACATTCAAGATGAATGATCTTGAAAAAGTGGATACCATTTTTGGTATCAAAGTACTAAAACTAGTAGGGGTTATTATTTAAGTCAATCACACTATATCGAGAGTGTGATAGATAAGTTCAAACATTTGAACATAAAAGACCGTAGTACCCCACTTGATCCAAGTTCAAAGCTAATAAAGAATGATGGAAGAGAAATTTCTCAACTAGAGTATGCAAGTGTTATTGGGAGTCTTATGTATATTGTTCAATGCACAAGATCGGATATAACATTTGCAATTAGTCAAGTTAGTAGGTTTACTAGAAATCCGAGCAATGATCATTGGAAGGTCATTTGAAGAGTTCTTGGATACTTAAAGAAAATCAAGAACTTAGGTCTACAATACACTAAATTTTCGACTGTATTGGAAGGATTTACAGATACTAGTTGGATATCTAGCATGGGTGAAAGTAAATCCACTTCTGGTTGGGTGTTTACTCTTGAAGGTGGTGCTATTTCTTGAAAATCGAAGAAGCAAACATGGATAACACACTCGACTATGGAATCTGAATTTGTAGCATTATCAAAAATGGGAAGGAAGCTAAGTGACTTAAGGATCTACTACATGAGATACCTTTAGGACTGAAGATAACATATTCTATACCTATTATGTGTGATAGTCAAGTCACGTTAGTAAAAACATATAATGAGGTATACAATGGACAGTCTAGACATATGAGTCTAATACATGACTACATAAAGAAATTAATCAAGAGTTGAATAATTTCCCTAAATTATGTAATGTCGATTGAGAATTTGGCAGATCGTCTAACTAAACCACTAAATAGAGATTTAGTTAATGCAACTTCAAGTATGAAAGGGTTGAAACTCTTAAACTAAAAATGTCCACCAATGATGGCAACCCTACCCATCATTACTCAAAAGGTAATCAACGGGTTCAAAGGGTAATAACAAATCATTCGATATGTGGATAGTTTTAACATTATTAATATCCGCAATAACTCTATCCTAGTTATAATAATGCTAGTCATTACTGAAGTGAGGGATGCATTTTAAACTTAATGAATTCAGTACTAAGTACAAGTATCTCTAAAAAGTAACAAAGATACTGAAAAAACTTCACATAGATAAATTTCGAGATGGTACCGCCTCAATAGAGGAACTTGAGGACGCGTGATACTTATGTGTGTATTCTTACCGGTATTGTCATATGAAATCATTGGTTCAAAAGTTTCATGCTACCTTTAATTTCGACTTTACTTTGTTTGAATTACACTATAGTTCGATTCAAATCGAAAGATATCTAATCCTTATGCATAAGTATTATATATCTTGAATATGAGATTTTATAAATTTTGAACAAGTGGGGGATTGTTAGAAATATTGTTCAAAATTCATAAAAGTGGATGTGGAATGAAAATGAGATTGAGGCCTAAATATTGAACTATGTGACCGCATAGTTCAATGCTTCATACGGTCGCATAGATAATTACCCGGACTGGAGGTCGCTTCTTTGATATAACTATGCGGTCGCATAGGTTTGGCTGGCCTATGCGACCTATGTGACCGCATAGAGCAAAATTCTAGCAGTTTCTGACTGATGACTTTTGAATTTTGGTGACTTTTGGAAGGTTTTTGGCACCACTTCGTATAGTAATATTTCATAGCTATATATAGGTGGTTTGTGATCATTAACATGTTTAGAAAAACATACAAAAACATTACTTAATGTTCAAATCCTTCATTAGCGTTCTTCAAGTTTTAGAAAATTATACTTAATGCTTGAGTATTAATTCTTTATAAGGCTTGTTAAAATCTTACAAACCATTTGCCTTAATCCTTCAAGCATCATAATCAATCTGAGAGTGGGCAAATATAGTTTGAGAACAACGGTATCATGTTCAAGCCATCGGTGTTTCATCTTTGCAATTGATTCTTAGTTTTGTGTACTTTATTTACTATTTTGGATCGTGGTTGTCATCTCCATTTCCTTTGGTGGATCTACTACAACTATAAATAACAATTATCACTTAACTTTTTCAAATGTGTCTCTGTACTTTTCTTTGTGTAAAAGTTTAATAGCAACTAAAAAATATTTTAAAAAAAATTTGACAACTCGAAAAACTTTTAAAGTTTAATGACAATTGAGAAAGTTTAGTGGGAATTAGGATCTATTTGACAAACTCATGTTCAAATTGTACACATGAGCTTTGCTACACGTACATGGGAGTTGACACTCCCGTGTACGCCCCCCTCACCAGAGGCCGTGGGCCCCCCTCTTGTGAGGGGCGCTATGTGGGCCCCCTCTTGTGAGGGGCTTGTACACGGGAGTGTACCCGTGTTGACATTTAGCATTTTTCTTGTACAGATAATATTAAACAATAAGAACTTCACTCAAATTGAAAAAATGGGAACGAAATAATGAAGAGATTGAATCTTGGAGTTCTAATTCTCAACACGAGTGAAATTTCTAGGATCTTGGTTGTTTGTAGTTGTTTTGAGTTATGGATTTGAAGAAGTTATTTTGGGGATGAATTCTCATTGCATGCATACAAAAAACATGACACTCCCGTGTACATTTAGCATTTTTCTTGTACAGATAATATTAAACAATAAGAACTTCACTCAAATTGAGAAAAAAGGGGAATGAAATAATGAAGAGACTGAATCTCGGAGTTCTAATTCTCAACACGAGTGAAATTTCTAGGATCTTGGTTGTCTGCAGTTGTTTTGAGTTATGGATTTGAAGAAGTTATTTTGGGGATGAATTCTCATTGCATGCACACAAAAAACATAGCAGTCTTTTGTATTAAATATATGTTTGAGCTCCATTTTTTTAGAATATATTTTATAAAAAAAGTGAGTTTTTTGAAGAATATGTTCTTCAAAAGTAAGGAAATCAGCCATATTTACGAGTTTAAAGTTTATGAACCATATTTATGTTAGAAATCAGCCACAAAAGTGACAAAACTATCAATTGACTTGCAGTTATTAATAGTCGGTTCGACTTGATATCTAGCTATCTTTTATTACACAACATTTTACATCAGAGTGCTATATTAGATGACTTTAAAGACTCCTTTATTTTTTAAGAGTACATGATAAATAGTTAGTGGAAGAGCTAAGATTTTCACACAATGGTGAACTTAAGTTTTCCGACATGCTTTTCACATGATTTTGTATCGACGATGTGAAATAATTTTTTATTTAAATTTTTAAACAAATTACAGAATATTCATTGTTGCCACCAAGCATATATCATAGAAAAGCTAGTATTGGAGCCTATAATTTTAAATTTTGCTATTCGTCCGTGACATATATGACATTTTAATGTTTGTATGTATTTTTGGTTTATGTCTTGCACATTTATCCTTCTGGTAATACTTAAAAGTAATTTATCCCAGGCAGCTGGATGTATAAATGTTTCCTTCATATTCCAGGTTTGTATGTTTTGGTTGGGGGACAACTTGCTAAACCTAAACCTTCATTCTGATTATTAGACTTCACAAGGGAAAATAGGGCACCCCAATTGAACCCACACTAGCCTTAATACCTACTTTTGGATAGTTGAATACAAAATTTAAATGTTCACTTGTAATAATATATGTTGGGTGATTGTGTAGAGAAATATAGTACGACATAATTTATATTTTCATCATAAATAATTTGTTTATAATCAATGTATAAGGGTAGGTGCCTTGTAGTGGAATATTGTAGTGTTGATTGATTCGCTATTCAACTTTGTGATTTGTCCTTTAAAGATGACTCTAGTACACTTGGAGTCTATTGAACGGATTACGTGTCTAATTTTATTTTATAGCATGATCGTGTGGAGAATTAAATTTCACTCATTGACACTTAGTTCATCTAAATCTCTGACACGGTTGTATATATGTTTTCGTGACTTTAATAGTTCTTTGATTTATGGGTGAGATCAATATGATTGGTCAAATATTTGGGAGAGTTAGGAGCTCGAGAAAGAGCGAAATAGAGAACATGAATTCGTGTCGGGAACTATCACCTTGAAAATGGGTATATTGTCTTCTTAAATATTTTCTATTGGATAGTTAAAATCTGATATCGAAATTTAGAGACTATTAAATCTGTGATTTTTTTCACAAAACCGTTGATAAAATTAAAATTTAAGTTAGTGAGAATAATTAGAGGGCAAAATGATTATTTATGTTCATACTCAATTATCGGATCTCGAACGGAGATAAAATAAAATATGGCAGTTCACAAAGGAAAGCATTACAGATTTAGTGACTTATGTGATTTTATATATTACGAGAATCCAATCTTTTGCTTTTAGTGGAAACATGAAAACTAATAATTAGATTAAATGATTTAAGGTCAACTAGACAATATTTGGAGATTGAGTAATATATGTTTGATCAAGTCTGTGTGGTAACTCTATAGAGTATTAGGACTCAATTGCCATTACTACAAAAGTATTGAGCTTAATTACAATTATTATAAAGTTTTAGACTCAATTATAATTACTACGAACTCTATAAAGTTTTAGGGCTTAATTGCAATTCCTATAATAGTATTGAGCTTAGTTATAATTATATTATAAAGTCTTGGACTTAATTGTAATTACTATGAATATTGTAAACTTAATTGTAATTGCAATTGAAATTCTATGACTACACATATAATTAAATAAAACATAAGTTCATTGTATTTGGACTTTAATATTGAAACTCTTATTTGAATTTCAATTGAGAGTTATTTGAACTTTATTTGAAATTTTTACTGTACATGAATTGAAACTATTTTATCTCTATAAATAGAGACTACATTGAACCAAGTAATCCTGCACAACACAACACAACACAACACAATACAATACAAGCAAGCATCAAAGTTGCGATTAAGTTTTCTAATTAATTTATCAATGATATGTTCACGTTAGCATTGTCAAAAGTGAAAATGCACATTTTATTATGACAACCAAAGAGAAGAATTTTTTTTGAATTTACGTGTTATATTATTTTATTGAAATATGAGTGGTTGATAAAAAGAGAGAAATTTTGATTATAATTTAGTTGGAACCAAACGGGGGCTAGAGTTGTTGACCAAAAATGGACTAATGTGAAATGGAACTGAAAGTATGGGGACCTATATATCATGAAAAATTCAAGTGTAAAAGCTAAAATGATGTATTTTAAAAGGTTGAGGGACCATACTATAATATATCCAAATCAAATGCCGCTGCTTCAACTTTCCATGCCTTCTGCAGTTATATACGCTGTTAGGTGCGGTTGCATAGCATAATTATTCTCAAAACAGAAAAAAAAATAAAAAAATAATAATAAGGAAGGAAATGGAAGGGGAGGCGGAGCAGCAGCCAAACGAGTTGGAACAACTCATCGACTCGGCGGGGCATGGTTTCGCTGTCGATGTAATATCGGTGGATGACGGAGGAGAAGAACGGGAGAGTACTGGTGGCGGAAGGGTTCGTGGGCCGTGGTCGCCGGAGGAGGATGCGATTTTAAGTCGGCTGGTGAGTAAGTTTGGGGCAAGGAATTGGAGCATGATCGCAAGGGGAATACCGGGTCGGTCTGGGAAGTCGTGCCGCCTTCGCTGGTGTAATCAGCTCGACCCTTCCGTCAAGCGCAAACCTTTCACTGGTGAGTTTTATGTAATTCATCTTTATTTAGTTAGAAATACGAATGAAGAATGAATTTGTTGGTCTCCATTTTTTTCTTTTTTGGACTTTTTCGGTGTTTCTTTGGACTTGAAAAGTGGTATGATATTTGGTTTGTTTCACTGCGATGGTGTGTTTGATGCGATTTAACATTCGTAACGCGTTAGTCTAACGTAGGTTTTCAATTGCTAAATATATTTTTGGTATTTAAGGTTTATGCTGCTTTTGTTTTCTAAGGTTTAAAAATACAGGAATTGAAAACCACAAAGATTCCCATCTGTTGTTGAATGGAGTTGTAGGTGATGCTTGCAATGCGATTTGAGGGGCAATTAAGATTTATTTCTGTTATAGCATTAGTCTTCATTACTGGTCCTGTTGTGTAAAAAATGCAAATGTAGACCCTCTATGTTGGTGTTGTGGTGTGGGAGTCTTTGATGATTACATTCTAGCCGTCTTTCCAGTTCATACTAACTTGACATTGGCGAACTGCAGTTTATACAGTATTTGGGCACAAAATTTGATCATCAATAACTGATTGTAGAGCTTGTTAAGCCAACAAATAAATAAATACATTAGAAGTCAATTGCCGTAGTCTGAAGTTTCAATTAATTGTGAATTAAAGCTCAACCTTGGCTTTTGGACAATGTGAACTTGACTTTTTCTGAGCTAAAGTAAAGCATGCTTGATCCAAATGTAGGGGAAGTTGAAACATTGTGAACTTCAAAGTATGTACAAATTTCGCTCCCCTATTGCAAGATCAGATCTTGCATGAGATGAGTGGAGTCAGACTTATATTCATACATAACTATACAATTTTATAAGATTTTCTATTAAGGTTTTGTGGATTATTTATTCTTAAAATTTAGAATCATTGGCAACATCTTGGTTGCCTTTTGAATGAGGACCTATTTGAGATGGTAGATGCTGGTGAAAATGACATTCTTATTTATTTAAGTAGCCTTGGAAAAATTAAAAGATTTCTTTTTGCTTCATTTCAGAAATAAGTATGTCTAGATTCTAGATTGATGTGTGACCACACTAGAAATAGATAAGGAATGAGAATATTTTTCCAACAAGTGGAGGTTGAACCAATTGATAAGGACAACTTAGGCAGATTTCATTTATTGGTAGACAGTAGGCTGCTGGTCAGAGATTCTGTTTCTTTTTCATAGCTGTAGAAGTTCGGTTTGATGTTATAACAATGCATGGACTAGTGAAACTCATGGAATTGGAATGCGAACTGCAATTTACTTTGAACAATATGTAGTGGGTAGCCTTCTTTAAATTTCACTAGCGATATTTTTTGAGGAACTCTAAGAGTCGTTCTTCTGCTTGGGATGAACAATGTGACATGAATCGAATATGTATCTTCTGTTGTTTGATTCTGTGAAATTATAACGTGAAAATTGTTTTAGATATGTATGCCTTTAGCTTTCTTTAATTTGCTGGAAAAAATTTCAGGAAGTGATGGAGGAACAATTTGTGTTCCAAAACATTAGTTATGCAGTATGTTAGGTGGACCTTGCTTAAAACACGGAAGTTACCCTGGTGAAGACTTACTCCTTGGACGATGATTTGGGTTGTGTCGATATATTTGCGTAGATAGATTGTTTTGAAGTTCATTTGCTATTCATTTAGTGAAGATGTAATTGAACTCATTGAACCTTATTTAGTAATCCTTACCTAGTCAGCTTTACTATATTCAGTGGTTTTATTGACATTTTGGATCATGATCATCATTTCATGTTTGTTCAATTCTCAACTCTAGTCACTTTCAATGATAATTCCCTCTATATCAGAGACCAGTCCTATTTAAATTGGTCAATTTCAAACTTCCCTTCTAAGATATTATAAATGTCTGAATCTGCTGGATAAATCTGTTTCAAACTTGATTCTGGCGAGGGATGTCTTTATCTTTCTCATCATGGATAATGTGTTGAGTACTTAATGTAATGCTCTATTGTGGTTATCTTCCCTTGATAGTTTCCTAATGAATTAATCTGGGAGACATGGTTCCTGTGTCCATTCCAAATAAAATCCTGGCTTGTATTGCACTTGGTCATTTGTTTTGTGAATTCAAAGATAGCGAGGCTAACCCATTTGTATATTTACCATTTTCTCTACTGGGGCAAATTTACTTAGTTTATAATCAATGTCTCCAAAACATCTACATTTTTTTGTCGGCTAGCTCTTTAAGTACCACTGTTAGTTCCTGTGACACTATAAATAATCAATGTCTCCAAAACATCTACATTTTTTTGTCGGCTAGCTCTTTAAGTACCTCTGTTAGTTCCTGTGACACTATAAATAATCGAAGACGTTCTCATGAGTGTTATATCTTGCTCATTGGTCATTTCTTATCGAATAATGGCATATATACCTAAGTTGAGTAGCTATGGTTTGTTCGTGTTTATGCGTAAGTAACTTTGAAAGGGCTAGGTGAATTTTGTGGCTTATAATTGTTTCTTATTTGTCTGGTTTGAGCAGTCTACTTGAACCAAGAATGGTAAATAATTAGAATTGTTCAAGATACTGGATAAGAATAAAATTGTTGTCTTTGGTTTTTTTTTTTTTTTTTTTCATGCGAAAAGAAGAAAATTGACCAATTTCTCCAAGAAAGTTTTAGTACTAAAATATTGCATGGTTATAGTCTTGTGACTCTTGTCTAGGTTAACTAAAATTGAAGCTGCCTATTTTGATGGTTCATTAAATCCATTATATACCATCCATTCTATGACTTGAATGAGTAGTCGCATCCAGATAAATTTTGTATAAGGTGGATCGAGGTTAAACCCATACCAACATTATGTATAGAATGGATGCTCCACAAAAGGTTGTGCTGCTAGCTTAAATTTATTACCTAAGAAAGGAACAATAAGCACAAGAAACCAATATTATGGCCAGATATTTGGATGCTCCATAAAAGGTTGTGCTAGCTTTCATTAGTTCAAGATATTGATGTAGAACTTTAAAGAGAATGATAGAAAGAAAGAGAATAGAGAAGAGACTGAGACAATTAGATATAAATCTCAATATCATTCGAGATCATGAACCAATGTCTACGTTATTAAGAAATACCCGCTGTTCATGCTTGAGATTCCTACCGAAAATGAAATATTAATAATTTTGAACTAGTAATTATAGTAAGAAAATAAAACAACATCTATTACGTATGTTTATGCCTAAAATAAGTGCATAGTTTTTTTAAGTCTTCGATGAAATCTCAATACTTTCTCCCCCGGCTAAAAGGAACGCAAATCCAACAAGCTAAACCAACCATAACCGAAAGAAGAAAATGAGCCTTGGAATCACAAAGACTAAGTTAGAATAGGAACAGAACACTGTTGAAAACCTCCACCAGTAGTCACTCTAGCGACATGTGAAAGGTGGTGTGAACATACAATGACCAGTAACCTTGAACAATAGATGAGAAACATCCCTTCTTGTATTTAAGTGTTACATTTAAGAGTTTATCCTAGACTACTTATCTTTTATTCTATTTCATTGTCCTGGTGGGAGAAATCTCATAATTAGGTGTTCAGATCCTTCCATGCAGAGCACTATTTGTCCTTTTATGTGTAGATTATCTAAGGGGGTTCTTATTCAAAATTTGGTTCTTACAACAGATTCTAAATGATGATTGTGATATGGTACTCCTGTGAAGTCTTATTGAGCTTATCTTCTGCAGATGAAGAAGATCGTATAATTATAGCAGCCCATGCAGTTCACGGAAATAAATGGGCATCAATTGCGAAACTTCTCCCAGGTAGAACTGACAATGGAATTAAAAACCATTGGAATTCTACACTAAGGCGCAAGTGTGTGAACATTAGCAGGTTGAAACCTGCATCCTCAGAAGAAACCTTGTCAGGTGGCAATATGAAATCATTCAAATCTTCTGAGGTATTGGATATGGGAATGGTGGCAAATCAACCAAGGGAGTTTGAAGACGAAGTTCAAGCTACTACAAACTGCTGTGCTCCCAAACAAAATCTATCCTCAGATTCAGTAACAATTGATCCCTCTGCCGAAAAAAATTGTCCCATGGCTTATTTCTCAGCTGAAGAAAATTGTCCCGTGGTTTATACCTTAGCTGAAGAAAATAATCCTGTGATATCTCGTCCAGTGGCTAAAGTAGGTGCATTCGATGTTTACAATCCTAGCCATGTCTCTGCTTTCTCAAGGACAATCCCGATGCAGGGACCTTTGATCCAAGCATCCAGACCAGATTTCGGAAGCTGCAAATTTCTTGAAGGTGTGCGTGGTGAGACCATAATCCCTCTGCATTGTGGCCATGGTTGTTGTGCAGCTTCCAGTGGAGGTTCTTCTGTCCGCTCTTTGTTGGGGCCAGAATTTTTGGAATATGAAGAAATCTCCCCCTTTCCAAGTCAGGAGTTAAGTGCCATAGCCATGGATTTGAACAATATTGCCTGGATTAGAAGTGGCCTTGAGAATGCTGGAAGTTTATCAGAAAGTGCATGTCACCAAAGAGTACCAGAAGGTCCATCCAAGTCCGTGAATAATTTTAAACAGAACAATGAAAACGATCAATTCCATTTTGAGACACCAAACTCATTCACGAGAGTGTCGAAAGATGTAATTTCCCAACAGATGACAATGCCTGCATTCACTTTGCGAGCTGAGGTTGAAGGCTTGAGCTGAACCCGATACATGGTTTTTCTTTTTGGCTAATTTCTCTATTAACTTTTGTGTAACGTCGAGAGTTCAAGTTGCAAAATTTTGCTGGTCTCGGGCAGGCAGGAACCATATGTTCTTGTAAAGGGTGTTATCATTGATGCAGGCAGAGGATATCCAAGAGTATTTTTGTTAACATTAACAAATTGATTTCTATAATTTCTGCAGGTGTGCCTGCAAATGCATTATTCTTATGGTATTAAGTTCATAGGCCATAGTCCTAATCAGTCTTATTTTACCATGAATGGTCTGGTTTAGTGAAAATTATCACAGCAAGGAGAAGATTTAGCCAACATGTTTGGTACTTTAGATCGAAATAAGGCATAGTTGTGCATCTTCTTCCTCTTTTCTAAGTTATTTTTGTGATTGGATCAGACGGTGACAAATGTGGCATTTTACGAAGAAGGTTATTATAATATTTGAGAAAAAAGAGGATATATAGGTCAATTATTTCACTAGTTTTGGTTTGAAACAGTGAACACGTGGAAACCATCTACATTTATTATCTTTTCTCACACGTCAGCTATTATCTTGCATTACTTAGCCTCAATTTGATATAAATTTATAAACTCAATTAAAATCAAATATTAATGTTAATTTTTTATTAATAATTACTATTCATTATTTTCTACATATTTTGTGTGACCGACTATTATTAATTGCTTTGTTAAAACTTTGCTTGAGAAAAACTCAAGAGGGGAGAAACTAGCAAACTGAGGAAATAAAAAAAGGAGTATATCTAATTAGAAAATAATTTGAAGTATCAAAATACTACCTCATTAAAATATTGCCAGAAAAATCTAATGTGACAAAACCTTGACTAAAGAAAAATAATACTACTACTCCACGATGTTAATCACTAAAAATATTTGTATTAAGTCGTCTATATATTTTGTGACAATGTCTTCAATGCCACAATTCTAATCAAATATTTTTCATGTTGTTATCTTGTTATAGCCTCCAAGCAGTATCACGTTCGTACAAGATATTTATCTAGTGATTGATTGTAATCATCATAACAATTTAATGTAGGATATTAAAATCGTAGAGTTACAGGGTAAATATGTGGGCCATGGACATTATATGTCACTCCATATTCAATGTCCATTATACAAATAATACCCTTATTAAGAAAACACCCCATGAAAAATATCATTGTAAAGGGAAAAAAAATACATTATTCTTTTGAATGTTCTACAAAAGTTGCCTCCTTAAAAACTTGTCGGAACCCAGTAAAACAAAATCTCAATGTGCAATAGAGTACAATGTGTATTTATTTCCCCCGCAATAATATCACTTGAGATTTGTATATTTTATCTATCAACTTCTCAAGTGTTGCTGAAGATAATGTCTTTGTGAATATGTTTACCACACATGAATAGATAAAATGGTTGATAACATTTGTGTAGATCAAATGATACATAGTATCATCATAACTAACTAGTCCTAAATCATGAAATATGGTACTTTAAGTATAAATAAGTATTCTTCATCAATCAAAAATGAAAAACGACCATATTTTCACTTTAAGTGACAATTACCATCGGACCAAATGCGTGTATCATTTTTCCTTTTTAACCCTTTTTCTCCATGAGTTTCATGATGAATATGAATATAATAGAATAGATGCTCGATTTACAGTACAGGTTGAAAGAAATTTTTATTTTTCCAAAATATTTTATCTCAAATTCTTTATTTAAGTAATTAATTGCATTTGGAAGTTTTTCACGAGTTTCAGTAATATTTGAATCATCAACTCATACATCAGTAATAATAGAATTCAGATACTGATTTTTTTTACAAAAATACATGGGTATATATGACTATTCTTTTGTACCATTTTTTTCCTATAGATCCAGCGAGACAATTATACTGCATAATTACAAATTTGTAAAGTATCTTTGCACTTTGATCGAATAAGTTTTCTAAAAACTTGAACTATATGCTTCAATCACATTAAATTCTTGATGAATTTATACAAATAGTATTATTTTAGTCATGTAAGATATTTTTC
>CAIGRB010084781.1:0-36634 GCA_903798255.1 Fraxinus quadrangulata | reverse complement strand
AGAAGAAGAAGAAGAAACCAAACCCATAACTCCGGAGGCCTAAATGCGTACGGATTAGGTCAGTATGGAGTCTCTTTTCAAGCGCCTCTCCACGGAGCAAGTCACAGTAAGATTCACGATGTTTTGATTAAGAGCAATACGAAAACCAAAGATTCAATCATCAAGGCCAAGGTCGAGGAACTGCTCAAGTACGCCACCACGGTACAACAGCTGCTCCAAGCTGCGGGCGTTGCCAACTCTCGTTTTCTAAATAATTAGGTTTATTCTTGTAGTAGTAGAATAATAATTTATTTTACTGAGTTTTGGAAGCCTTGGCGGCGAGGGACGGGCCCTTGTGAAAGTGAAATTCGTGAATTGATGCAGAATCAGAAATGGGGAAAACCAATATTCTCTAACCAAAACTGCAAACTCATTCTCTACAGAATTAACCCTACTTTTTTGGGTGACGAATTTCTGCCGGCAACGAATTTCGGATGAGGCACCGCTGCCAATAGTCCCTCCATTCGAAGGTAAAGGCACATCATTCACAACAAATACAATTTACTTCAATTGTGCTCAAAAGCATCTCAGTAATTTGAGTTGGCAAAATTGACGAAGTTGGTGAGGGGCTGAGTTTTGGAGGTCTTGGCAGCGAGGGATGGTGGTTGTTGGTGTCTTAAGGTTTGAAGTGCCAAGTTTGTTGGGGCAGCGAATGTGGTGGTTGTTGGTGTCGTAAGGTGGGTCTCACCGATCTGCCATTTCAAAAATTTCAAGGAATGTGGTGGTGGTTGGTGGTGGACGCTGATTTACAGTGGTGGTGGAGGACGTCGGCGCGTTGGCGACGGCGATGGTGGTGCCAAGGAAGTGGTGTCATGCCGGCAGCCTTTGGAGAGGAAGAGAGAGATATAGTTTTTTTCTATTTGTTTTTAATTATTTAAGAGATAAATTACAAAGTTACCAATTTGCCCATTTTTAATTTTGTCAAAATTGGTCAAAATTTATTATTCCTAGTCAACTAACGGTCAACTAGATGGAATCCGTCCAGATGAATCTCCATCGCATATTTATTAAAGGTTTGGGACATATACTTGCACAAATCAAATGTTAGGGTAAAATGTGCAAAATTTTGAAAGATTTAGGACCTTTGCTGCAATTATCCCCAAAATATATGCCTCGTTAAAACATTATTTGATAAAAAATCAATATGACAAAAAAGCAAACGAATGAAAAGGAACACAGTTATTTTGAAATATTAAAAATAAATGTTAGGTCATTAAAACCTTACTAAGAAAATTCAGTGGGATAAAACCTAGGCGAAGGAAAAATAGTACAGCTACACCTCCCGATGTTGATAACTGAAAATTTTTGAGTCGATACATTACAATCTTGTGAATTAATTTCTTGAATGTAGATGTACATAGTACTGTTGTAAATAAATAAGCCACATTATCACAAATCAATAGTATCCTTCAGATGACGAAAAATATGTTTAACATCATTCCAATATCTTTGTGTTGGTGTAAAGTTATATCTTGCAAGGAAATTTATAGAAAAAATTATGTCGGGTCGAGTACAATTAATGCTACAATCGCATTAAGATATGGTACTTCGGTACTAATAATCTTTTCTCCATCTTCAAGTTAACGAAAATGATCTTTTTTCACATCAAGCTATCGAACAACCATTGGTGATGTCAATGGATGTGTATTACTCATATAAAAGCGTTTTAAAACTTTTTCTATATGTGTAGATTGATGAACAATTAATCCTTTTGGAAAATGTTCAATCTGTAACCCGAGACCGAATTTGATTTTTTTCCTAAATCTTTCGTCTCAAATTCATTTTTGAAATAATTTGCAATTTTGTTGAGTTTTTTAGAAGTTTAATTAAATTTAAACAATCAACATAAAAAGCTACAATTGCAAATTCAATATTTCTTTCTTTATGAAATCACATGGACAATTATCGTCATTTTTATGGTCTTCCTTCAACAAATATTTGTTAAGACGATTATACCAAATGTTCAATCCATATAATGATATTTTCAATTTAATTAAGAACACAGTTCTCGAGTATGTATCATTTATTTCTCGCACTTTAAGTCATTCGAGGACTTCTATCAAGTCAGCCACTACATCCATAAGGTGAATATCGACCATTTGCGACATAGACAAATTAATTAAGAATCTAAAAGTGATTGTATCCATTATGAGAGAATATGTTTCCTCATAATTAATTATTGGTCATTGTGAGAAACCTTGAACTAAAAGTCGGGTTTTATATTTTGTAATTTCATTATTTTCATTTCTCTTTGTACAAAAACTCATTTGTATTAAACAATGATTACATTTTCAGGTGTTTGAACTATATGTCCAAGCACTTTCAGCTTCTCTAAATAATTTAATTCTACCTGTATGACTTCTTTTCACTTTTGCCAATCATTTCTATGTTATCAGTCTTTAACAGATTGTAGTTCATGATCCTTATTTTGCATAATATCAAAAGTCACGTTAAAGACAAAAATATTGTTTATAATAGCATTATTTTGTTCCCATAATTTATGAGATAACATATAATTTATTGAAATCTTATTATTTTCAGACACTTGTGGTCCTTCAAGAACCATATTTTCGGTATTTGATTGATCAATCTTTTCTAATGTTACTTCTTCTAAAATTTTTGGTTGATTTTTCTCTTATACTTTCTTTTTCGAGGTACAGAGTGTTTTGAACCAATTGGTCGCCCACGCATTTGGCATATTTGAGATTCATTTACTACAGCAATTTGTCTTACAAGGATATCAATTTTTGTTGGAATATTTTATGCTGGTATATATAATTTTGTCACTTTTCTTGTGTCAACAAATACAACTAGTAATTGATTTGTACATCTTTGTAAATGAATGATTTTTTCTACCTCTTGCTCACATTAGTTGATGCGGTGGATAAACTGAGATAGAAATGTTCTTGTGTCAACAAATATATCAGGTAATTAATTTGCAACTCTTTGTAAATGAATTATTTTTCAACCTCCCGTTCACATTGATTGCTACGGTGATCAAAGTGAGATGGAGTTGTTTCATTCCAATAAATTTTATATTGTTTATCAAGATGTAGTTTTTCTCCTCCCAAAGTTGGGAAAGTCATTTCATCAAAATGACAATCTGCAAAAGGTGCAGTAAATAAATTATCAGTTAATAGTTCGAGATACCTAATAATAGATGGTGAATCAAAACCCACATAAATTTCAAATCTTCTTTTGTGAACAAATTTTAGTACGCCGTGGGGAATAAAATAGGGACTTAAATAGCGCAAAAAAAACCCGCGTATGAGAAATATTAGATTTATGACTTAATGCAAGTTGCAAAGGTGAATATTGATAATTGCAGTCAATCTGATACGAACCAATGACGCATCATGTAATAAGACATGACCCCAAACTAAAGCATAGAGTTTTATTTCATAAGTAATGGTCAACAATAAGTTGTAGATATTTAATAAATGCCTCCATATAATCATTTTGTGTATGGACATGTGCAATCGAATGTTCAATAAAAATCCCAATTGACATGCAATAAAAATCTAATGTTTGTGATTTAAATTCATTGTATTGTCAAGAAGAATAGTCTTGATTGAGTAATCGAAAAATTGCGCTCATAATTTTATGATTCGAGTAAATTGTATAGTAAAAGCTATATTCATAGTAGAAAGTATGCAAACATATGATCATCTAGTAGAAGAATTAATTAATACCATAAAATAACGAAATGAGTCACATTGTGGGTGTATTGACCCACATATATCTCTGTGAATCATTTTCAAGAAAGTTAGGCCCTGTTCTCTTTGCTGTTTTCGGGTCGTTTTCTGTTTTCAATTTTTAAAAACAGTGAAAACGCGTTCTCTTCCTTATTTTCAAAAATACGTTTTTGAAAATAAAAAAAAATTTGTACTAAAACTCTAAAACGAGATTTTTCTCGTTTTGGACGTTTTCAGTGTTTTAAACAGTCAAAATTCAAAACACGCGAAACACCATTTTCAGCTTTTATCCTGGTTTCTCTCTTCTCAGCTCAAACCCCATCTCTTCTTCTCTTCTTCTCTCCATCCTACCGATCCACCGCCTCCTTCCATCAATAACTTCCACCATCGGCATCCCCTCACCTCCCGCTACAACCTCTGATCATCGCCTGCCCACCAGACCGCCGAAAACAGCTCCAATTCCCTTTCGAAACCGCGAGCGCAGTCACGATTTCTCCCAAGTTACTTCCACATCCGGCCACCCTCTCGATCGTGGAGCGCCACCAAAACATTTCTCTCAACCAGGCGCATCTAGTTCTAACATGGGTCAGCCTCAATTTCGTCCGGAATCAGCTGAGCTTGTTGGAGCAGTCCGGTAAGTTATTTTCGAATAGTTTCGAATCTGAAATTTGTTTTGTTTTTAGTTCCAATTGTTATGGAATTTATTTGTTTTTACATCTAGTTGATGATATGGATTTGATTTTGCTTCGAAATTTTGAATTTTTGGTTCAGTCTTTTCCACCCCAATTTGAATTCAAAGGCGTTCTTGCCGCTGAGATTTTGTGCGGAGGCCACTAATTGTTGAGATTTTGTGCGACTGAAACGTTCATATATGAATTGGTTGTATATCATTTTAGTGGATTCTATATTGGGATGGCTGTTTTTGGTTTTGACATTCCGGAACAGTTCTCCACGGTTTGCTCTACCTTCCTCTTCCAATACTTCATCAGATTGAATTGTGGAATTTTCTAAAACTAGGTAACCGTGTTATTTAGAGAGAGAGAGAGAGAGAGACAGACAGACAGACATGGCAACCTTAGTTTAAGTAAAAGGTTCTCCCCCATTGTTTAAACTAGCCACTGGAATAACACCAAAATGCAAGGTGTTGATTTAAACCAAGTACATTGTGATTTTGATGGATTTAGACTTATCAATAATGATTCGTATTTTGTACAGGATAGCCCAATTTCACTTTGAAAAAGTTTGATTCCTTTGACTCGAATTTAGATATCTCAATTGTGGGAAAAGATTATGTTGCAAGTAGGAGCCTCTGTCTGCCGGTTTCTTTAACTATCTTTCAGTTGGAATCTATAACCAATTGGAGCCTATGTTAGTTGGTTAGTTTGTAACTGATTAGATGCTCTATTATGTCTATAAATAGGAGCTCTAGGTAGTGTAATAGTCAGAGCTCTGGATTAGAAGAATTCTGTAGAGGAAGGCAGAATTCTGAAAAGAGAGAGAAAGAGTTCTGATGAAGAGAAAAACGGTACAAAGAAAGTGAGATTGTGAGAGTGAGAAGTCTCTGAAAATCAATCTGTAAAAAGGCTTTCTGCTGGTGTTCGTTCATAGAACCATGATGTACATAGAATCACTTGAATTGTGATTGATTCAATGCAATTGAATGTAAAGTCTTTTGTCAATAAAGGCTGAAGAAGCTTTCTTCCTGTTACAACTTGCTCTTCTGCTATTTTTCTTTCTGGTTTCAAATCTGTCTTTCTTCTTTATTCTGCTGGTTTTCATATTTGTATCTTTTTCTTGCTGGTGCAATATTGTTTTCTTCCTGCAATTCTTGTAATCTTGGCATTGAGTACAAGCTGGAGGAAGCCATAATCCTCAACACACTTGATATTAACATAGTTTGAATTGTTCTGTTGAAGTCCAACTGCATACAGGAAGTGTCGCAAGAAGTCGTAATGGTGTTGAAGATAGGCAAGTTTCAGGGAAAAGAAATCGAAGTACCAATTAGCAGAGGACGACTCAGGGGATTGGGGCATCGCATGGTGAAAGCTAGATAATAAGAAGCCTACTTGGCTAGATTGATAGTACAACAATTGAGTATTATTTCATGTAGAAGAAAAGTTGAATCGTGATCATCTATTGTAGCATTGAATTTGGAATATGTATATTGCTATAGTATAATAGATGTATGTGGTTTTGAACAAGTTGAAGTAATGGAAAACATGATTATATGTAATCGTGTTCTTTAATTATTATAGGTTTGCCTCGAATCAAATAAATAAATAATTAAAAAATTGCCTTTTACGGCGGCAACAAAAGTATGCCGTATAATATATCACAAAATTGCATGTCGTAAAAAGTGAACTTTGTTGTAGTCATTAACATTAAACTATTAACATTTATTGAATAATCAGATTTTTTAAATAAAATATTATAAAAAAAATTCTCAAAATTTCAAAGTAAACGCGTTTTCTAGTTTTTATGTTTTCAGAAATAGTTTTCCAAAATGACAAAAAGAACGCATTTTCAGCAACTTCAAAACAAACACTCAAAACACAAAATACAAGACGAATTCAAAACTCAAAATAGAAAACTAAAACACGAAGAGAACGGCCCCTTAGAGATTCAATATTGACATTTGTAGTCGAAATTTTAATGACTAACTCGACTTGCGAACAAGCTACACATGGATAATCATTAGGTAAAAAAAAAATCTTTTGATTCTTTAAAAGATATTCATGTGATTTATTTATTATTCGACGTATCATTATAGCTCTTGCATGTCGAAGTCGATCATATCAAAGTATAATTTTTTTGGATCAACGAACTTTTGGTTTGTGATAATATTTGATTCTACCATCTTTTAAATGTATAATACATGTCAGATGAGAGTGCATGAAAATTTTCTTTTATCAGCTTATAATCAGATATAGAAGAAGTTATGCAAAGATATTCAATATTATTTTCTTGTACCGTCTCAACGTGATATCCATTGCGCTGATATTTTTAAAACTAAGTAAATTTCTTCTGGATCTGCTAGAATAAAGTGCATTTTCAATATATAATTTTGTATTATTTGGTAAAATAATACAAACTTTTTCGGATCTTTCAACAATATTCAATGCACATGATGTCGTATTAACATTATTTTCTGCTAATGTTAAATTCAAAAAATATTTTTCGTCTTGAAAAATAATATGTGTAGTCGCAATATCAATCAAGCAAATATTTTGGTAATCCATCGTGGATCTATAACAAAACAGATATATTTTAAAAAACTTGAATCTAGATTTTAAAAAAGTAAATGTAATTAAATATTATGAAATTAACGATACATAATAAATTTTTAATTTTTTTGCGAAAAATAATAGCATATTTTAAATTGAATTTCTAAAATGTAAACTAATCTATATCTTCCATCACACCCACTTCCAATCAAATGATCAATATACACATTTTGATCAATAAAGAATTCAGAGAAATCAAAATTAGTCACATTAATTGGACCATTATAATCAACAAAATTTGTCTTCGCTTTTCCCTTGATTGATTTTTGGTAAAGATCCACAAGGTGTTTTGCGTGCGACATATACGTGCCTAATGTCCTTTCATTCCACATTTAAAGCAACTTTCTCCATGTTCATTTTTGATGTACTACTTTCATTTGCTTTGTACCTTTTAAAATTAATACCTTGTTACTGGTATTTTTGTTGATTATTTCGTACATGATTTATTCGACGTGTGTCCTCATCCAAATCCTGTCCGGTCCCGTCCCGTCATGTCCTGTCCTTATCTTGATATTGTATTTATTTCAGGCAATGTAATATCATTTTGTCATCTCCCAATTCTTCCATAATTGTAATCTCTCTTTAACTTGAAATTTATGTATAGAAATCTCAAAATATTGAAATATTGTGACTTGAGAGAAAACTTTTTGGAAATTCTAGTGTAGGGATTTAAATTTAAGNTTTGCGTGCGACATATACGTGCCTAATGTCCTTTCATTCCACATTTAAAGCAACTTTCTCCATGTTCATTTTTGATGTACTACTTTCATTTGCTTTGTACCTTTTAAAATTAATACCTTGTTACTGGTATTTTTGTTGATTATTTCGTACATGATTTATTCGACGTGTGTCCTCATCCAAATCCTGTCCGGTCCCGTCCCGTCATGTCCTGTCCTTATCTTGATATTGTATTTATTTCAGGCAATGTAATATCATTTTGTCATCTCCCAATTCTTCCATAATTGTAATCTCTCTTTAACTTGAAATTTATGTATAGAAATCTCAAAATTTTGAAATATTGTGACTTGAGAGAAAACTTTTTGGCAATTCTAGTGTAGGGATTTCAATATCAGTATATATATTTATTTTATTGTTTTCTAAACATTGACCTTTGAAATGTATATATAAGTAACACCAATTATAAGGTACTTAAAAATCTTTATTATATACTTGTTTACATTGCCAACAAAACATGTGAGCGATTAGGCAAAAGTTGCATTATAAAAGTTGCGTTACGTGCCGTACATAACCAAACTATTTGTACTATTATATTACATAAAGATTACATAGACATATTTATTCTCTAGGAAAACTAACTATAAATAGGTATATCATAGTAGCCGCCTCAAAGTAGTACATGTAATAATGGGAGCCCACGAAACGATAGAAACCTAGAAATTCTGGATATGTTATCCACGTGTGGACTTCTTTAACATACATGCAATGTTGGCCGTCTTTCGAGGTCACCCATTCGTACGAAGTAAGGTCAATATATTCAGTAATAACCATCTACAAAAAAATTATAAATATATAATGTGAATATACTTATTCAGCGAGTCATCTATATCATTTTATTTTTATCTCTAAAATGAGGTAACGAAAACAATGGGCCCAATTATAGATGTTCAATTCTACATGTGTGCACAAATTGAGAATAACAATATATGAGCTCTTTAATCAATTACATCAATTTGGTGTATAATCAATAACCATATCAAGGGATATCCAATGCAAAGTCAATTGATAGAATTTTGAATCTATAATCAACTTTTTTTTTTTTTAAAAAGTTACTCAATAAACATAATTATAATATATGCTTGGAAATATAAATGGACATAGATTACTCACCTTCAAGTTTCAATGCTTTCCTTAATAAGTTACTCTGATTTTTAATTTGTTGTATGTTTATTTTCTCCCTTTCTCCCCTATTTATAGTGGCAATTAAAAATTTACTTAAAAATTTATTTATTTTTCCTTAATCATTATTTTGCCACCTTTAACCCCATTATGCCATTTGTCATTTAAGTATTTAGTGTGGTAAGATGCTATGTATAGGGTAGTCACCTTATCCCCTTTATATTTCCACGTGGTAATTAACCAATTAATTATAGTTTTATTAACATAACTTTTTACTATATTATATGAAACGTTCATCGCAATAAAAAGTATGAATACGAAGATAATTGTTATTTTTCTAAAATTTTAGGATATCACGCATTTGCTTCAGGCAATGGTGCAAAACTACCCATGATTTTTAATCAATTGTTCATTATTTTGTTCAGCCACAAACATGCAAGATATGAATTCTGAGTACATTTTGAAACTACGTTCATGATATTGTTGCCAGAGGAGCACATTCGAGGCGTGGAAGTTGGTAAAAGTTTTTTCCAACATATCTTCATCAGTGATTTTTTCTCAATGTAAGGTCAATTTTGAACATATTCTGAACAGTTTAGAATTGTACTCACTAACAATTTTGAAATTTTTGCAAACGAAGGTGCATCAACTCGTAGCGGACTTTAAAGAGTACTATAATCCTCTGATGATCAAATTTTTCAATTAATTTTTTCCAAAGAACGTGTTGATCTTTCTTAGCGAGACATTCAATTTTCAATTCATTGTGAAGATGAGTGTTTTTGCCCGATCCTGCAGGGATTATTTCTTTCCTTCTTTTATTATCTTTCCCAAAAGGAGACAAGATGAATATTAGTATCGAATACCCATGATAAATAGTTTTTCCCTCGATATTTCAAATGCAGCAAACTCAAATTTTGTGATGTTTGTCATTCGATTAACTATACAATAAAGCAAAATGAAATACAATTAATTTCGAAAAATAGAATTAAATATTAAAGTAGTTAATATCAACGTGACATAAGTTACGTATTTTCCTTCAGGGATACACACTAATTTAAAACAAAACGTTTTTCGAAACATATGTTACTTCGGGAACACATTGTATTATACTATTACTTTTTCAAGAGTAATATGTCAATATTTTTTTAAAATATTGAAAATTATAATTTATACTCTTCAAGAGCAAGTAATATTTTTTCAAGAATATTAATTATAATATTATGCTACTTTATGATTAACAACAAATTGTTTATAATAGACAGATTTATGATTAATATTCTTCTGAAATGTTAATTGTAATATTGTGCGATTTCAGGAACAACAACAACATGATAAATTATCAATTTAAAATTTATAAAGAACATTTGATCACGTTAAGGTATAAAAAATATTCAATAGTAGTGACAAACATTACAATTGGCACAATAGTCGCCTCCTGTAAAGACTAAATAAGGAATAATGATGGACACATGAGATATTATACCATTCCAATCTTTATGGGCACATAAAAAAATTTATATCATTTCAATTATTATACTATCGACGTCAACATTTGAATATTGGGAAACGGAATATGTACAGAGAAAGAATTGAAAAAGACGTGCACAAACATAAATTGAAAAGCCAGCTTAATTTGGTACACGTTCTTTCAAAATATATTATTTCAAAACTCATTTTTAACTATATATTTTTCAATAAAATAATATTTTTCATTATATCAATAACTATTTCTTACTTTTAACCACATATTTCTCATCATATCACTATTTAAAATATATTATTTTCTCAGTAATATCCATCAAACGCACGATTGAGACATGCAGAATATATATATATATATAAATAATTCACGTGTTACCAAACTAATTTTGGTACACATGATAGATGACTATACATAAAAAAAATTACCACCTTCTCTAAATGTCGAAAAACTAAGTTATCGTGCTGATAACGTATTTTAAAAAAAGAGAGAGATAAAAAAGAATAAAAATTAATAAATTTATGTATATTATGACGAGGACTAAAATTCTATATTTATATGGAATAATTAAAGACGCTACAAACATACAATATTCATTCAATTATAAATTCACCATTTACAACAGAAGCATCAAATATGACAGAATATTACTCTGTCCTAGAAAATTTAGTCACCTCGGGAAATGGAAACAGATGCATGGAAGGAGAAGTTCATGTACTTACCCGAAATTGCTGTCCAAACCGCACGCAATACAAAGCTCCCATTTGATGCCATTATTTTATCAAATTTTTAGATAATGTATAAGTAGCAGAAAAAAGGGTTCTGAGCTTAATAAAAAATATTTTACTCTAAAAAAGTGTGATTAAAAATAAATTTTTTAAAAAATGAATGTTGAAATAATGAAAATTGAACAAGAGTCAAGTCATATTCGGTTTAGATAAAAAAATTATGATTTTAAAATTGATAAAAATTATAAATTTCATAACATCCGTAATTTAAAATAAATTTGAAAAAAAAGACGGAATAAGAGCTAAGTCAACGACTATAATTTTTAACTGACATTCTCTACGTGCATCAAACATACACCATCGAATATGGATTTCTATCAATAAAAGAACAATGTTATTTTTGCAACATCACTCTAGATGACACTGTATGATATGTTTAATTAAAAGTAAAATTATGTGATTTATTTAATTATACCTTATTTTTAATGACATTTAGTGTCACCTAAATTGATCTTACAACATCAGTAATGCTAATAAAATAAGCAATTTTTTCTACTTGCGACACCGATAGCGTTAATATAAAAAATGCAGTAAATAAATATTTTAACTATTTTTTTTGCCATCCAATTTAATCGTTGATTGGTTTAACTAAAAAGATTGAACAAATAAAAAATATAAGTTAAAGTTAACAATTAATTTTAACTTTACACGTCACGAGATTCATAATTTTTATCAAATTTTCAATTACACATTTCCCCAATTTTAATCAAAATTTACTAAAAATTGGATTTTTAGCAAAACCAAATAGATATTAACTGGGGTGAAAAGGATTAGATTTTAGTGCTTGTTTGGATAGTTTAAAAACCTGCTCAAAAGTCGATGTTAAATTAATTTTTTTTTTCTAATCACTCATATTATAAGATTCACAACTTTTATTAACTTTTCAACTATACATTTTATCAACTCTTATGAAAACTTGTTAAAATTTTTATCAAAACTTTGTCAAACGACCATTTAATATTTTTTTGTTTATATTTCTAATTTACTTATCAAACTAACGTAATTTCAAACAAAGTGCTTTATTGGAATGTCCCGCACTAAATAAAAAACACCACATTATCTTGTAAACCTTATTACGTGAACTTGTTACTTAGAATATTTTAATTATTGTACCACATTTTAATTGCAGTAAAGGCCTCCAACTCATTGTTACAAACTTTTTTTTTTATATATATACATTCTTATCTTATACATTTAATTAATTAGCACATCTGTTATAGTTACGAATTTCGTCAGAATATCCGTTCGTGCATAAATAGACTTTTTTATTTTTAAATGAGTAATAAGAAGAAAAAATAACAAATGGAACATTTTTGAAAAATATTTGTCATTCATTTCAAAGCATGCAAAGGGCCCATTCGATGATATTTCTGTTTTTGCTTGTGTTTTTTTTTAGAACAACTTTTTAAGGAAGTTGTGTTTGGAAAATGATTTATAAAAGAGTTTTCTCATTCGAAATTTTGTAGAGGAAGTCTCGTTGAACTAAACTTTATTTAAAATATCTTATAAATAGAAGAAACAATTTTACAAAAGAATTTCTGAAAAATTTTTGATAGAAAATTTATAGATACTCAAATGGAAGTGGGCCACACGTGAATTAAATATTGTCAAAAAAAGACTCCATCTATTTGTGTGTATTCTTTAGGTCTTCTGTATGTTTTTTTTTCTTCTGTACGCACAACATTCATGTTTATAAAATGAATGTAACGGGTTCAATGTACCAAAAAAGGGATAAATACCAAAAAATCCAATATTTAATAGCATGTTTGGCTAAATTTAAGAAGCATAAATTTTTTAAGTGATTTCTTAGCCTCTGTTTCGTAGAGCTTATTTGGATCGGATTAAATTTGACTTTAATTTAAGTCAAAATCAAATAATCAATATTAATCATATTTTTTATGGGTTTCACATCTTTTCAATCACGTATTTCAAAAACTTTTATCACAATCCATTAAAAATCTAATTTTAATCCCAATCAAACACCATTTAAAATAAGATATTTACTAGATTTTAATAAAAGTTATTGAAACGCATGGTTGAGGAGCTGTGAATTCAAAAGTCAAAATCAAATAATCAATATTAATCATATTTTTTATGGGTCTCACATCTTTTCAATCACGTATTTCAAAATTTTTTATCACAATCCATTAAAAATCTAATTTTAATCCCAATCAAACACCATTTAAAATAAGATATTTATTATATTTTAATAAAAGTTATTGAAACGCATGGTTGAGGAGCTGTGAATTCATAAAGTCAAAATCAAATAATCAATATTAATCATATTTTTATGGATCTCATTTCTTTTCAATCACGTATTTCAAAAACTTTTATCATAATTCATTAAAAATCTAATTTTAATCACAATCAAACACCATTTAAAATAAGATATTTATTAGATTTTAATAAAAGTTATTGAAACGTATGGTTGAAGAGCTGTGAATTCTATAAAATATGTGATCAAAATTAATTGTTGTCTTTGACTAGTGATTTTAATTGAATTTTAATCCAAACCAAACTTAGGCTTAATTTACCATAAGCCAAACATGCTCTCACGCACGCACGTCTAGAATATATCACATTCTCAATTTCTCACTCACGCTACGGCCAGTGCTCTTCCTCTGCTCTTTCACTTCTCTCTTTCTACGTGTATATAAACACGGTTATTGGCACATTATAGGTATAAATTATCCAGTGATTTAAGAGTGCGGTGAGGTACTTACTACTGTGTGGATCCATGGAGGAGTTCTTGAAGCAGTGTCAACAATCCGGTGACGCGGCGTACAGTGCGCTCCGATCACTCCTGGAGCGACTGGAGAACCCGATTACTCGAAAAGATGCCCGGATCTTCCTGGCGGAGCTCCATAAGAGATTCGACACCAAAGAAGATTCAGAGAAGTGCCTCGAGACTTACCATTTCCAAATTCAGGACATCTACGTTGAACAATATGAAGGTCCACCCTCCATTTCTATACATATATATAGTTATATGCGTGTTTCCGTACTTACATTATGTATTTGTGTATATGTGGATAATGGATGTGTAAGCGAGCGTTTGATGGTTGAAATAGTAATTTGGCGGAGCTATGGAAAAGTTTAAGCAAAAAAGTAAAAAAAAAAAAAAAACCGGAAGATGGGATTTTCGATAACCAAAAGAACGAACTTTATAAGAGTTTCGTTTTGATGTAGATGAATATAATGGTTAAAAGAATCTTGAATTGCAAGAGTGGAATTTGGGTGGAAAAAAAATGAATTGCATAGAATTCAATTGTCTAGAATTGTTTTTATGAGAATTGTCAATTAATTGTAATTGTGTTTGATTGTTATAATTTTTCACCAGAAAAATGTTGAAATTTTGGAACTTTTGGTGAACATTTGATTTTGTTTTCCATGGAAATTGTTCATTAGGAATTTTTTTTTAACAATTGTTCAAAAACCTGAAAAATCATTTTCTTTTGGTGGGAAAACAAATTCAATGAAAACTGGAGGAAAATATTTTGCCGAGGAAAATATTTTGCCAAGGAAATTTTGGCTATCAAAAAAGACAAAAATTGGAACTTGGAAAATCCATGGAAAATAGGATGAATCAAACAGGTCCTAAAACTATATTATTACAAAGAATTCGTTTATTTGGTTATTTAGTAAATGCACGCACAAAGACAACTACAAGAGACACGTTTACTACTTTCGTTTTGTTTTACAACTTCTAATTAAAGTTTATACTAAATAAAAGTAAAAAATCAATTGATACATAGATATGATCGATTTATCATATCTTGATTGGTTCTTTAGATTCAAATAATACGAACTGATAAGTTGGTTAGTTCATAATATGAAATTGGTCATTTTTTAATAATAACCTTAAAAAACCATTGAGTCAGACACCAAGCATAGCAATTATTTCAAATGGTCGACTGAATTTTTATCAACCTTATAGAATTAATATATAAAAGAAATTCAAACAAAAGCAAGAACTCACTAAACATCAATATCAAATAAAAATAGCTCGCAATGATGCCAAAAACTTGATGGGTTGATAATTGCTACCATACGGTGATGCTAAACAAGTAATAAAGTAGACTTAATGAGTTCGAATAACGTTTCATGGAAACTATTATACGCAAATATTGATTTAATAAATGTATCTTATATTTGACAAAACATTAAATCTCGCTTTTGTTATTTTAATTATTATACTAATTCTAAACTAAGAAAATGATTAAAGTGTTGGGTGGTGGACAATCTCGATTTTTAAGAATTAATTTGATGAGAATAATGCTAGGACTCTCAATTTCACTTTAATACTCCCCTTGATTTATCATATAAATTCAAGGCAAATATGCATATTGTCTATTCGACCAAGTTTTTATAAAATAACTGAAGTCATCTCTCGAAAACAATTCAATGCACCAATTAACATAATTAAATGCATTTACACACCAAAAATTTCATCAACTGTTTGCAATAACTCTAAGAGTATATCTCAATCTCTTAGCTAAATTAATAGTCTTTAATATTTCATCTAAACTAATAACTCACATCTTGACTCGTTACACTTCACAAATCAATTAATTATTGACAAGAAAATTATTTGAATCAATCACAATGATAAAAAAAGATACACATCAATAAATAAAAGCATGTTTTCAATAATCAAAATTATGATTTGATTTAAAGCTACACCGTTCGTCCCATGAATTTGACCGAAAAATAATATTAATAAACGCAAGCAAGAAGTTAAGTACATCACCAGATTCAAAGAAGACAAGAAAGAAACTCCAAAATCCAACTTTCAGCAAGCTTGAATTTCTTTACCATTTGTAATCTTCAAAACCCCCCATTTTGACATGGGTGTTTTGCTTTAAAAAAAAAATATCTAAATTGACAACCCTAAGAATGAATTAAAAAGCTCCATTTAAAGTTTTTCAATCCCACAAAAATTCATGTGCCAAAATAGTCCCAAAAGTCCCTTATTTTCGAACAAGTGAAGTCCAAATTAAATTACAAAATACAAGCAAGATAGAGATTTAAGTTATGACTTTACACCGAGCATAAAACTGCTGCTAATTTAAGTTATTTTACATGTTGAAAAACTACTAAACTATATATTTAATCGAAGATGAGATAATGGTAAAATTATTCAATTTAACACATCGATAGCATTCAAGAAGCAAACCAATCAAATTAAACCGAGTTCAACGTTTACAATGCAATCTTTATGGTCCCAATGATTTTTCTTCACAATTACGTAGGATTTGGAGCAAGAATTTTTAAATATGAAAAAACAAAAACAACTCAAACGAGCAAGTCAAGTTTGACACGGAATCTTTTGTCATGTACAGTTCACTTTGATAAATGTTGTGTAAAATCTTAAATCTTCAAATCTCACACTATCTACTGATTCTATCTCTATCAACCACACTGCCATGCTTTCGGACACCACCAGAGAGGTTCTCACCGATCTCTCTCCGGTCATCAAATTATACAAAGATGGCACCGTCGAGCGGCTCATCTGTTCACCCCATGTTCCTCCGTCGCCGGATGACGCTGTCACCGGCGTAGTTTCTAAAGACTTAAACATTTCGCCAGTGGTTCAAGCCAGACTACACCTCCCAAAACTCACAGAACCAAATCAAAAGCTCCCGGTTTTGGTTTATTACCATGGCGGTGGATTTTGTCTCGGATCCGCCTTCACTTTCCTCGAGAACCGTTACATTAACATATTAGCGGCTGAAGCAAAAGCTTTAATCGTTTCTGTTGAATACAGGCTCGCCCCTGAACACCCTTTGCCTATAGCCTATGAAGATTCCTGGGTTGCTCTTCAATGGGTAGCTTCGCACGATACTGAAAACCCTGGCATCAAAAAGGAACCATGGCTAACCGAGCATGGTGATTTCAGTAAAATCTATATAGGTGGCGACAGTGCTGGAGGCAATATAGTTCATAATATTCTTCTCCAAGCTGGGGCAGAACCTTTACCTGGGGATGTGAAAATATTGGGTGGATTTCTATCTCATCCTTACTTCTGGGGATCAAAACCAATTGGTTCCGAAACAAAAGAAGAAATTGAGCAGAGTCTAGCATGTAAGATGTGGTTATTTGTTTATCCATCAGTTCCTGGTGGGATTGACAATGCAATGATCAATCCATTTGTTGATGATGCCCCGAGTTTATCGGGGCTGGGATGTTCAAGGCTGCTGGTTTGCTTAGCGGAGAAGGATCCATTGACTTCGAGAGGAATTCTTTATGTTGAGACTGTAAAGAAAAGCGGTTGGAATGGGGAGGTCGAGATGGTGGAGGTTGAAGGAGAAGATCATTGCTTTCAATTCTTGAATCCTGAAACAGAGAGAGCAAAAGATCTGATCAAGCGTTTGGCTTCTTTTATTTCATACTGAGATTATATTTCTCATGTTTTGCTTCTATTTTTGTTGTCATCATCAATCTTCTCGTGGAAATAAAATTGTCGGATGAAAATTTTCATCCTTCAGCGTAATATTCACTGTGTGGTGGCATATTTTGCTACGAATCTTGCTACATGGCATCATGGATTATATAAGATCGTGACATCTATCATCACATATTTCATTAATTTTTATTAAAATTTATTAAAATCTGATTTAATCCCTACCAATAAAGGCTAGATAAGTTTTTCATAGACAATTTATGACAATAAATGAAGCAGCCATCCCATCATTTCAAGGTTTCTTCCTACTCTAAAAATCATTCCACTTTTTATTGAATTGTAAAGTTAAAAAAAAAAAAAAATCAATAAAATCAAGTAGGCACAAGAACTGGACAATTATATACTGGGCTCGCGTCGGGGATATAAGAATCTTTAAGAAGGCAAGGTAACGATGCATTAGGTAAATAAAGGTTGCGTGTAACCTAATATGTCAACGTCCTAAAACGAGTAGATTCTTTTGACAAAAATATTTTATTGTAAATGTGTGTTGCAAAGTATCAGATTCTCATAATTAGGAATTTTTAGGTAAGCCAAATATGGGCTAACGATGGTATACAACTTTTATTCAAATTTATCCGTTATGTGTTCATCTTATATCGTTCATTTTGATGATCAAAATATGATAGACTAGACTTCTTGTTGCTAATATTTTGATGAAACCATGTTAATTCTCTAATTTAATAAATTGCTTGTTTTTCTTTTGAATTTTTGCGGATTTATTGTTGAATTATTTTTGACATCTTATTATTTGGTTAATTTTAGGATTATTTTTTGAATTCATGATTATACCCAAAAGTAATTTATTTTTCACCTCTAGTAACAAACAATGCTAGATCTTGTGGGGGGAAAAAATAAATAAATAAATAAATAAAAATAATATTTCTATACTTTAGTGAAATCTTTTGTTATATTCTAGCTTTGTATTACGTTTTTATCTATTCACATAAGGAATGTCAATTCTCAACATAAACGAGAATTAATTAATAACGAATAATTATGTTAAATTGGCATGATTGATTTATTTATTTTCATGTCCATTAATTAGAGTTGAATTACATGTCATATCAAGAGATTATATGTTAGCTCTTACGCGTTACTTTTATAAAAATATTAATCGAGAGATGAAAGTTTGATATTTAGAAGTAGTTTTAATTAGTACTTGAAAGACAACATTAATAATTTATCTTGAATTTATTGACTGACAACACAATAATTGAACTAAAATATGAATATCTACCTCGTTATTTATTCGTTTCGTTATTATTAAAATTCCAAATTTCATTTTTCTCCGAGCCATTCTTGCATGCTAAGTTTGAGGGACTGATTATGATCGGAAGGGGGAGTTCTTGGTATCGTTTTGAAGGGCTCACAACATACTCTGACGTATCATCAAAATGCAAAAAGGCTAAATAACGGAGGAGAAAAAGCAACCCAAAGACGATTGTACGAAATAGGTTTATCGACCCCATTTCGTCGCCTCACATTTCTAAGTAAATTTAATTAATTCCTCGCTTTCATGACATTACATTTTCTCTCACTTTGCTGACCCATGAAATCTCCAAGCGATCCGAAGGGCCGAGCAAGCAACTACTCTCATAAAAGTATCTTAGTTTAGATTTGGTACAAATTCTTTAAAACTTATTTTTAATATCACAATAAGATAATTTTGCACGCGATTTAAATTTTTTTACACATTTAAGACGACAAATAAGCTAATTATTGTTGTATTCTAAGCCCAAAAAGATTATACACATACTTTTATTTCTTTCTACTGTTACATATCAATTTCTATTCCAATTAAAAGAACATTCACCCACCAGTATTAAAAAAAAAAATCGCCATTTCAAAGTTTCTAATGAAATAATAAGGGCTATGTTATGTTGTGTGTACATACTTGTATCCATAGATATCAGACATCTCACCAATAAGGGGTCGTCGGACGTCCGTGATGAACACCTATATCGACACTTATAATATAATGTATCCATAACATTTTTCAAATAATAATCAATCATTCACAAAATTGTGGGTCAAGATGAGTAGGTGACACCTAACCTAACCTGACCATTACCTATACTTTTGTCCAAATTCTACACATAATTGAGAGAATTATTCAATGTGCCAATCAAGACTGTGATTAAGCTCACTCCCATGGATTCCAACACCACCAAAGAAGTGCTCGACGACCTCTCTCCGCTCATCAAAGTCTACAAAGATGGCTCCGTAGAGCGGCTCAAGGGCACGTCCCACGTCCCTCCGTCGCTGGAGGACCAAACCACCGGCGTAGCCTCTAAAGACATAAGCATTTCACCGGAGGTCAAAGCCAGATTATACCTCCCAAAGCTGACAGACCCGGACGAAAAACTCCCCGTTTTAATCTACCTCCATGGCGGTGCATTCGTCATCGAATCTCCCTACTCTTCCGTCTTCCACCCTTTCACTGACATATTAACCGCCGAAGCAAAAGCTTTAATCATTTCCGTTGACTACAGGCTCGCCCCTGAACACCCTCTGCCTATAGCCTATCAAGATTCGTGGACAGCCCTTCAATGGGTGGCTTCTCACGTTATTGCTGATACTAGTATCGTAAAGGATCCATGGATTACTAAACATGGCGATTTTGGTAAATTATATGTTGGCGGTGATAGCTCCGGAGCCAATATAGCACACAATATTGTTCTCCGAGCTGGGGTGGAACCTTTGCCTGGGGATGTGAAAATCTTGGGTTTATTTCTATCCCATCCTTTCTTCTGGGGATCAAAGCCAATTGGATCGGAATCAGAAGAGAATTTTGACGGACAGCACTTGGCTAATAGGGTTTGGTCATGTGTTTATCCATCGGCCCCTGGCGGGATTGACAATCCATTGATCAATCCATTTTCCGAGGATGCGCCAAGCTTATCCGGGCTGGAGTGTTCGAGGGTGCTGGTTTGTTTAGCAGAGAAGGATCTTATGACGCCAAGAGGGATTCTTTATACTGAAACTGTGAAGAAAAGCGGGTGGAATGGTGAAGTTCAGCTGGTGGTGGTTGATGGAGAAGATCATTGCTTCCATGTAATGGATCCTCATACTGAGAAAGCAAAGGATTTGATCAAGCAATTGGCTTCTTTCATTTCATAGTGATTTGATCCATCATTTCATTGCATATGGCTTTTTCCTTCATTTTATTAAACTACTGTGCGTTCACCTTTTACTGATATATAGCCTATTAAAATATGACTGTACTCGGTGGCAGAGCCAGGGCAGCGCGCACGGCTGCCCAATATATGGGACAAAAAACTTCAACAGGAGCCAGCACTTCGGCCGCCATGGCTCCGCCACTGACTGTACTAGTTGATTATTGAAAAATGACGTACTTCTTGTCTATCTACCAAGATTGAGCCTTTAAATAAAGGAGATCAATGTACAAGTTTTCCTTTTCTCTATCAAAATTCCTATTTCTTTTTTTTTTTTGGAATATTCTTAAATCAAAATCTTGATTGTGGCTTGTTACTAAGTTCTGAAATTCTTCAAAAAGTATTCATACATTACGCAGTTAGAAAATAAAGATTTTATTATTATTATATTAATGTGAAACCATGTGAAACGTTTAAACTCAATCAATCTCTTCATACAATTCTCGAATTATGGATCGACAAGTAACTTCGAGTTATAATAGACGAACATTTTATTCTTGATCGGGTTACATGTTCCATTCACATATTAACACGCCACTCAAGTCTAGGGACCATCAATAATATCAGTATTGGACCTGAATGTCGTGTCCACTTCACATTTTTAAGTTGTTTTGAGACCATATAAAAGATGAGCTAGACTGTTTTATGCCTCTAATTACATCCTCACATTCGCCGACAGTTTATTTAACGAGGATAAAAGGTGCTCCAAAGTCAAGCTATGCTTCACCCTTAATTGGTTACTAAAATTTTATTTCAAACCTGTGGCACTATACACAAAAACAAATCTAATCCTTAATTTTGTCCATATTATCAACCTAGTTCTTCTCGGGATAATTTGGAGAATTCAAGATAGCAATCAAAAACTGTGATATTATTTTCGAATTTTGGCTTATAAAAAAAATATTACTATTGAACTTTGGCTTCAAAACCCTCTCTCAATAACAGATTTCTTCTCTCTATTTACTGAAATTTAGTCTCGATGGAAGCTAGGTTAGAGGAAAAATTGTCATGCTTCAACAACGTAAACTGTCCCTGCTTTTTGAGGGTAAGATTGCCGGGAAGAAAGAGGCGATAAAATGGTGCCCTCCTCGTAGTTAGAAGAATTTTAAATGGCGTAATGAAATGTGATTGCTAAATCATAAATAACAAACAACAGTTTTACTCGGTTAACATATCACAGAGAGCCCAAAGCATGACGTACAAAGGCACTTGGTCCACACCAACAAAAGCTGGAACTAACAGTTTATGAAGCTAAGAAAAGCAGAAAACTTAATGCCTAGTACAATTTCTACTTCAATAATGTCGAATACTATCGAATCTTTCCCATGAGACGGCAATGGATAATCTACTAGTCAATACATATTCCTCAAGGTTCAAAGCATTTGTGACAGGATCTCACCTTCTTGGCGTCTTTCCCAATATCTCAAGCTACCAACTTCTTTTCTTCAACGGGTCAAGCAACTAAGTTACGTTGTATTTGCATGAAACACGGCTGATTGGCTCTTGAAAATACTGAAGAGATATGAGGATTGCTTCCTGTTTGCATATGCGCGTAAATTTTCTGGATACATTCATTGGTGGGAAAATGTTCCCCTTTTGATGACTTAAGATGAGAAAAAACTGCACAAAGTACCTCGGTTCGAATTGTTCTACTTCCTTGATGAGGGCATGTGTTCAAATACAAGTCGAACACCTCGCACACATTTTTCCCCTGTAAATCAGAAATATGAAAAATTTTAGTCTAATTGAATCGATTTTCATTCCATAGAACTCATGTTTTGTAAAGGTTGGATCCTGGTGAAATCTGGTATTTCTAAAACGACTTGCCTGCCAAATTCATTACACGCAGAGATTCCTTCGCAAGGTGTGTGATAATCTCACGCGAGCATAAAAAATAGGAACAAGTTCAAGATAACATAACCCAGATTTATGATAATAAGAGAGGTTCCTACGTACAATACCTTCAAATTATTGTCTTCTTCGAAACACTCTTCCAACCCAGCAACTCCACCAAAAGCAATTAAAAGATGCCTAAATATTATGTTATTTTTATCAACAAAATCAGTCCATATTATATTCAGAATTATATGTTAAGTTAGACTTGTAAATAAAACAAACTTGCCAAGAAAAATGATGCAGCTTTACATGCACAAATCAGTATGAATCCACCAGGTCATTAAAACATACTTGAATGATGGCAGAGACAGTTCTGAAGACTTTATAACTAAACCATGTTCGGAGGTGCCCATCCGATAATCATACCCTTCCTATCAATGAGTTATAAGAAATTAATAGGCTAAAGCTTTAAAAGTTGGAGTAGGTGGGATGAGCAGAGCCGCAGAGGCCTCCTAAAAGTGACTGAACAAAAGATGTTGTGCTTTCAAACAGACCAAAACGTGCGCAGAAAGAATAAAATACCTTGTATGGGCAGTTCTTGAATACAGAACTAATGTTCGAAGCATATCGTACTTTATAACCCCAATACATTCCCTCTTCCCAAGGCCTGGAAGATGGAACAATTTGCACACCTGAAGAGTAAAATATGCATGGCGGAATTCATTCATCTTGCGTGCTTTCATCAATATAAAACTGGTAAACTGACCTGCATCTAGATTATAATTTGTTCCCATAGCTACTGTTACTCTTCTTCCCGGCTCAATGACTTTATCAATCATAACATTCTGCTCAATATGGCATTCATTCTTGTAAGCAATCCGAATTAAAGAAGCAAAAAGTTCAAGCTGTTACAAATTAATGAGCTTATTCCTATACTGATCTTCGTATGTGCCACTTGAACCTTGATATTCAGTCTCTAGACCATATTCATTTTGAAAGACCGTGAACTAATGTTATGACTAGGTAGTGTTAAGATTTAAAGTCAGATCCTTCGCCTGCTTTCTTACCAATTCAAACTGATCATCCAGCCTAAAAAGCTTAAGCTATAGTGAGGTGTAACGCGTGCATGTATTTCCTTCGACCTGTACAAAATTATAGTTATTTAATAGAGATGCAAGTCATCTTTGTTTCATTTCCCTCATCTCATTGACAACACCATGAGGAAGAAATTAAGTAGTAAACAAACTTAAATATTGGCTGAAAGCAACCAAAGAGAGGAATGTTTAGAAGCAACAGAAAAAGGAAATGATAGACAGTCTGGAATGAGTAATGGCCTTTGTTTTATTAATTCGACAATTGAAATTTCAACTTGGGGCCAGTTTAGTACAAAATTGTGCCAAGAATAATAGATTAGGATTCTGTTAGTGTTTTCTATTGAATCCTCAATGTCATCGGCATACGGTGCTGCATGTACACCAGCCGATTTAGAACTCACAAAAGATGGCAAAACCCTATTATTTATCCATTGATAGCTCCCACTGTAAATTGAGTAGAACGGAGAAAAAGATTACAGCACTACAACCAAATTGTTTGGAAAAGGTTCATGGAGAGAAAGGTTACATCACCGCAACCAAATTATTTGGAAAAGGATCATCAGATAGTTGTGTGATCATCAAAGGAGAAGAAATCAACTAAGGGAAAGGAAAAAGGTTTTCTGACACACAGATTCTTGTGCCTTGCTAAAAGTTAACCAAAAATGAAGTTTATACAAGAAACATCCAAACATATCAATTACTAACAACTGCATGGAACAAGATTAAGTGCAAATAAACCGAACCATGCTAAGCCCCACATCAACAAGGGTCCCCACAGAACCTTGATCTTGATTTTTCAGTGTAATACCTAGAAAAAAGAAAGTATTCAAAAAATTTTAAAATGTGCCATATCAAATAGCTTCAGGAAAAACTACTTATTAGTAACTTTTCTAATAAAATGTACTGGTTCAAACAAGCTCTTGTGAAGCTACTGATTAGTAATTTTTCATGTTAACACGATAAAACCACTATTAAGTAAAATCCATACTGAATTCTCCATGAACAATTTTCTAAGCGATCATTCACAACACAGTTAAAGTTGTGATTATAAAAACGCAAGGGGCAGAGAGAAACATTCAGAAAAACCTTTATACCTAAAAAAAAGGCTTTGTTGACTTTCAAAGAGAATTCCCTGTCATTCAGTTGATATTGCAATGCTATCAAATGAATAGACTCCCAGATAGAGTGTAATTAAAACTAGAGTAATGTCAATGCCACAAAGCTATGACCAAAACTCAAAAAATTAAATAAAAAATTAAATAAGGAAGCTAAAATAATATATAACTTTAACTTGTATAAAATACAAAGGTGGGTTAATTTCCTTAGAATCAAAGTCAGAGGCATCAGCAAAAATATTTTCGACATGAAACTTACCTGAAGTTCAGCGATCAAGTGTAAGCCATCATATGCCCAAACTTTGCTCCAATCATATGAATCAACAAAAAGTATGCATACATGGTAAATTACTCTAGGTGCAAAGTCAGTGGTGTCAGTGATATGAAACTTGTTGAACTTCAGTACCGCCTTACACCTCTAATATTTAAAAAGGCTTGTTCAGATAGATAGGCATTTTGGAGGTGCAGTGTGAAGTAAGCCTCAATATGAACCAATAAAATAATTCCAAAAAAATGTATTTAAAAAAAACAATCATTAGCTTGAAAAAATATCAACCATTTCTGAAACCCTGTTGTAAACCAATTTTACAAAATTAGTGCACATGAATAATAACAGACAATAGGTTTGGGGTTCTACCTTCCCTGTATGAAGCCCATTCATAATAACGCAAATGGTGTGGGGCATCAAGTGGGGGCAATAGACCCTGCACAAAAAAGAAGAACAAAGAATAAATCGAGTATCAGTGCATATATATTGTTTTCATTCAGAAATGAAAACAAATATCAGGTACGCACCACAAATCGTAAACTGTTATGCTTAGGGAAAAGACCCTTCCTGAGATACTGTGGTGTCTCGAGATACCTCAAGATTCTGATAAGAAAAGCAGCACCAGTCTCATACTCATCCGAATTATTTTCAACCACATCAATTGAATCATCCTCTAATGTATTCTTATTGTCAAATACAACAATCTGTGTAAACAAGCACAAAAACATACTTACAATTTCTTTGTAACAATAAAAAAATCAACAGCTAATTACATATCTTATATCTCTATACATAACATGACAGGCACAAACAGAAACCTAAAATGCTCAAACCGTAATCATGACAAGAATTGCATCTTATGAAGCCATTACACATTAGAGGCTAACTACCCCTCTTCAAAGCTTCCTTTCTATAAGTTCCATGAGCTGGTGAAAACTCGAGGATTAGGGCAGCTGAAACTGTTCAATGCACCTTTGAAAAATTTCTATTTTTCTAACTAAATTCCTAATACGCAATGACCAATTTTCCAAGTGAACATCTCATAAAAGTACACACAATATTTCATCAATCTACCCATAAAATTTCCAGGCAGATCCAGGTAAATCTGTGTCCCTGAATTATCACCCATACTAAGATTGATAGCAAGAGAGTAACAAAACCAATGAAGATTAGTCCTTTCCACTAATAAACTCATATTGAAAGAAATAACCATAGTAAAAGGAACCTCATCAATTCGAAAAATGGTGGCAGCACGAGCAATCTGACCGGCCAACTGTTGGGAAAAAAATTGAACATAAGCAGAGATCGATGAAAAAAGAACTTCAGTTAGAACCTAAAGACCAAATAGAAAATAAAATTCATTGCAAGTTGTTATATGCTAATTCAAAATAATGTGCAAAACCCACCTCAAAGTAAAAACTGAAAAACTCCTGAATTTGTTTACAGATTCAGTCCTTTCGTTACATTCTCCAATTATGAAACACAGCACGTAACAATTCTTTCTATTGAAAAACTTGCACTATGTTATCTCATATCTCAACTAAATGCAAACCCAAGTACCCAACCGCACAAATCTTTACAATAATGAATTCAAAGTTAAGTCTTTTGATTACATTATCCAATTATCAAACGCTGAAGAGACAGGAAATCACTTTTACAGGAAGAAGACACCTTTAGTTTTCTACTACAACAGAAAAGCCAAAACCTTTCCATTATTTGATTCAGAGTTTCATCTTCTTCACATATAGACCAATCAACAAAATATGCACCAATATATTCACACAAGAGCCTTTCCATTTCTTAAAAAATACATTTTTGACAGGTATGGGGCAAATAGAAAGTACCCGGGTCGCGATTTCAAAGGACTGAGTGTTAAAGATAATGGACCCAGGAACAGCAATGCTTAAGGTGGGCATTTCATTTTCTGACGATATGGCGTCGTTTTTTTTCCGTTGTTTCTCTTTTTCTCTGTGTTTCTTCTTCTTTTTTGGCTGGTTCTCGTGATACTCAGAATCTCTGTTTGCAATGGATACATCAGCTTGTGCTTCCTTGTTGATTTCCTCTTCAATTTCTCTCCTTTTTCTCTTCGCCATTTTTCAATTTTTCTTTCTATCCAGTTTCGAATGGATTAGGGTTTTAGACATCAACAGAGTTAAATACGCTAGTAGTTACTCAACTTTTAGTAAATTTTATGTTTGTCACTTAATTTTATTTTATTTTGAGTTAGTCACTAAACTAAAGTTTTGCTTCACATTGGTCACTGCTATATCCATTAACTAATTAGAAAAGTGATTTGGAGTGAGTGACCACACAAATATTTAAGTTCAATGACCAACTTATATTAAATTTAGAGATAAATTTGAAGTAAAATAAAGTTTAGTTATCAAGAAAAAATTTTAGCTGCCCATATTTTTTACTCTCTCAATCCATTAGTTTGTATTTTTTATTGTTTCTTATTAAGGTTGTGTTTGATACACATTGTGGAGAAAAGAATGCATTTTTTCAAGTGATATGATAAAAAATATGTGGTTAAAAAATAAAAAAAAAAATTTTTGAATTTGCGTGTAATATTATTTTATTGGTGAATGTGTGGTTGAAAATAATTAGAGAAATAATGCATTCTTCAAGAATGTGGATCAAACATGGGCTAATTTTCAAATCCTTACTCATGATCCCTCTCTATCAATATATCATTCTGAGTGGGTCGAGTTTGAGTATTTCATATATTCTTTCCAATGTGTTATTACAAAATGCTACAAGGATTATTCTTTCTTTAGATAGAAGTAAGTATGAATTTGTTTTATCATTAAAACGACCAACTCACTTATTTCAAAGGCTATGTATCAAAGATATTGTCAAATTTCAATTTTAATTTCTTTTTAGTTAAAACCAAATATGCACTAAATCCTCAAACAACTGTCGCTTCAAATAGAAACTTTAATTGTAAATCATTCATGTAAGGTTGTTGGTGTTCGTGATATTCATTGTAATAGAATTTTGGTGAAAATTGTATTCTTGTAGATCTTTGACCAATTGCAATAATTGCCATATTAATATATTAGGGTAGAAATAATGACATATTCCACGTTCAAGTGTTGGTAAATAGGAGTCGAGATATGTTGTCCGAACTTATTGTCCTATGAATATGTTTTTGACACATTGATCTCTCTAAGTAGGAAGACAACAACACGTCCTTTTGATATCTCGACATCACAACTTGATGGCTTCTTATCGAGATGTAAAAAATATATTGAGCTTGTATTGAAGTTACCATGCTCAGTTAGCCATGCTTCATTTTCATTTTCTATGCTGGATTTTGTTTTTCAATGGTGTGGGAAGCCACCCATCCACACCATTGAAGAGCATTCCCGGAATCTTCATAGGCTATAGGCAAAGGGTGTCCAGGGGCAAGCCTATATTCAACCGAAACGATTAAAGCTTTTGCTTTGGCAGATAAAATGTTCGTGTAATACGGAATAAAATTTGTATAAATAAACTGAGAAACATGTCCTACTGATCAAGTTTACAAGAACTGATTCTATCGATGACATTGAAATCTAAGAAAATTATAGATGTATTGTCCTTTGTACGTAAGGATCTTGCCTCACTCAACAAAAAATTGGCTATCTTTTCTGCCGAATTGTCTTGATCCATGTCATTTCGCTCCATTGTCTGTAAAGAACAAGATGTGATGTGAGAATAAGATTAACTCGGTACCAGCTTCTTTAATCAATGCACATAATAAAACATTGATCTTAGGTAATTACTTGCTGTACAAGCTGAACCGCCTTCTTGAAATTAACGACATCCCAGAAGCCATCACTGTAGCAAAAAACAGAAATACACCGTGTTAACATGCTCTTACATTACAGGGGATTAGGGAATATCATATCGAGTATGCTTTCATGCCCCTCACAGGCGCTTGTGCATGGAGACACAAGCCTACTAATGTAACGGCATGTTTTCATCCTGTTCAATAGTGTCAAATAATGTGTAGCAAGCGCTTCCAGACTGTCCAGTCTATATTTCATCTTAACCTCCAGCAACAAAAGCATCCATCTAAACCACTAACGATAAATAAGCTGCCACCTAGCTCTGATATAAACAATATAAATAGATACATAATTGTTCCACTCCTCCCAACGAGAGAGAGAGAGAAAGAGGATATTAAAACAATAGAACAAGACTGAATTTGTTCCATCGTAACTTGTAAGTTACCCTTCATGTCAAGTTGACCAAACGAACTTGAACTGTTGACTTTGCCTTGGAAAAAGACAGCAACTCCATGACGTAATCAACACGTTTGACAAAATTTCAATTAGTTCATCAATTTCAATTTAAAATAGAGTCCATTTTATTGTCCATCTATGAAGAAAGCCAACTGAAGTGGGGGGATCTTTTCACGGTTGAGAATATATAAGCATACTAACATCATAAACCAAAGCAAGAGACTAGAAATGATACATGATTTATGCTTCAGCCAAAAATGAGGCATTAAGGAAAAATCACCTAGCTAATAGTGCGAAACCACTGCTCGCTTGGTGTATAGATACAACTTCACTTATATAAGGTTCTGAACTGAAGCGAACATCCTGCTGCTTCAAAAATTTGTCTCCAAGCATCCTGGCAAGGTTTATACCTTTGGGGAAACAAATTATGCAGTCAGTACATAATTGACATTCAATGAAAAATTCATAAACGACATAAGTCTGATCTTAATCACCGCAAATTCGTGTTTCCCCATCTTTCAAAGGTTCTCCCAACTCTTCAAAACGAAGTCTTTCAGAACTACTGATTATTCTATGGTCTTCTGTCATCTTTATCTGCTTCCCTTCAATACTGCAAAATTAAAAGTTGAAACAGGTACTCATAAAGAAACTAATCAAGATGAAAACAAAAAAATGCATCAATTGAACTAAATAATAGCAACTTATAGTTGGAAAATGATGCACAATTACTCAAGAATGAGAAAGAGTGATGCACAATTACTCAGTGGAAATATCACGTTGGATCTCAACCTGATATATTTTTAAAGAATACACCAATAAGCATAAGAATGATAAATATCAGAACGTACTTTACAACACAAGCCGAGTCTCCAACATTAGCACATTGCACAAAGAATTTTTCATGACCATCAGCCCAAACCAGAAGCACTGTTGCAGTACAACCCTGAAAGATTTAAATAATTACATGACATTGTACAGCTTTATAACAAATCATAAAAGAGATATTAGTATGCTAGAATCAATTTCGTTTTTCTGTTGCCACAATAATGGAATACAATTGTGTCTGGATTAGCACAGAATCTTTTTGATCTTTTGCATAATTTGCTCGATAGATGAAAACTCAATGCAATGATCAAATTAAGTTTCTAATGTAACCATAATAAACAAATAGGGGATGAAAGAAACGTATATATTTCTCCTCTTTTTAATTTTAATTTGCAACTCATGACAATGTTGCTCACATGCAAACTCTGATTAGTCTTTCCAACTTTTCATGATCATCAGTCCCCACCTTAAAGAGGTGGAAAGGGCATATTGCGTTCAAACTTCAGTAACCTTTCAGTTATTCGATTCTTTTTCATTCAAAATTATGCTCTATCCTTGCATAATGTATCTCACTTTTGTAATCTGCCTACATAAGATGGATGGTCCTTTGAAATGATAATCTATTCCCTCCACTTACTGAAAAGAGAAGTTGCACTCCACGTATTCCATACATCTCTGTTTTCACTTTTTAATAGGCCATCTTGCTTTGCCAAATAATGATGTCCCCATCTCTCATGTCTGCATCCAATGCTTGTTTAATTTGTAAAGAAAGGTGAGCCCGAAGAATGAGGTTTTACAAGTTTGCTTTCCTAAAGTTTGTGACCAATTTCAGCAGTCACTTAACCCTAAGGTAGGTAGGGAAGATGTTAGAAAAATAATTTAGCACATTTCGTAGTACCAACAAGTACTAACCACTTATCCACCACTTATTTCTATATATAACCGTTTGTAATTGCCTTCCAAACAAGCCTTAAATACATGGACTAATCTTAAAAGGTCATTTAAAAATGTGAAACTGAAATTGAAAATGATAGTTATCCACTTGCGGGGCTGCAAAAAACTGGAAGAAATATATAGATCAAGTATAGAAATATCAAGTAAAAACCTCATAGTAATGATTTATGCTTGCTTCTGTTTGAGAAAATGCTTCCCTGAGGACATCAGAAGCGTCACACTGAGATAAAATTTTCTCTCTCCTGAATGAATCGGACAGGATGCTAGCAATCACTTCCGGCATTACTCTAGATAAAATTAAAAATAAGAAACGAGAATAAATAACATAAGAATAGTATCGATGACGGTTTATGGTTCAGAAAAAAAGTAAAAGATCCAACATGAACTAACAGATCCAAAGAATTAAAAATGACATGAAGCATGAACAAAAGATACAGATAAAAATATCCTTCTGATTAAAGCAACTAAAGTTTAAAAGCTGCAATTCCATAGGTAGCGTGAATTCACAAATTTCATCATGCGAAGTAGTATATTATCAAAAAGAAAAATGTTAATACAATACTTCCTCCTAACTTGCTAACTGATGGGGAGGTTAAAATAGACCCATTATGGGTGATAAAGCAATTCAAGTCGAAGGAGATGAGCCACTAACTTGCTAACTGATGTGGCTGCATCTGCTCCACCATGTCCATCGCATATGCCAAACAATCCAAACTGCAATGCAATAAGTAAATACCTAATAGCCATTTAGGTAAGCAAACAAATTACAAGACAAGATTCAATTTGGAAACCTGTTCATTTCCAGGAAGAGGCCACTGGTAATAGCAGACATCTTCCATGGGCAACTTTTTTCCTCCCTGGCGCTTGGCCATGGGATCTGATGCTACACCAATCCCAAAAGGGATCTGGTTCTCCGTTTCAGTAGTTATCTGGACCTGCAACAACAAATAAAGAAAGGCAAAGGTGAACTTCTGTGCAAAAACTGCATAATATATAGTAGCAAAGAAATTGATCATGAATCAAAATGGTGCACTTTGACTGTTTTTAGACCTATTATGATTTTATGTAAACAAGTGTTTGGCTGTTAAAGGTTTAAATGTTCCTTATGTAGCGGACTTAAGACGTTGAGATGGATGTGTGACCACACTAGAATAAATAAGATAAGAAATGATAATATTTGTTAACAATTGGAGGCAGCATACATTGACAGTAGACTAAAGGAGGAGGATTTAATGCAAGCAACAGAAAGAGCGTCTTCCATATAGTTCCTGAGTAGGGATCCTATGTAACTATCAGGCACACATACTATAATCCTCATAGTGTCAGGTGTCTGACTAACTCGTGTAGTTAGAATAGTAGAATGCACATGAATTAAATATCAAGGTGCAAAAGAATGTCTCCGATGATAGATGAAGAAAATAAAATAAATTTTACTAGGTTATTCTAGAAAAAAGAAAATAAGCCAACATGAAGTCTAAATGAGCTAATGGCAAGGCAAAATATTCAGGAAGACCTCTCCTGATACACATAAATCTAGTCATATATGATGAAAAGTCGTACTAACATCTTATACATCAAGATTCTGAACAAATGCCCGGAGCCCAACTGTATTCCGAGTTCTTATAATAAACCACACATGACCTCAATGATTAAACTCTACCCAAGTAAACTAGCTTTGACGAATAACTACTTGCAATATCCTCAGCACATATTGAACGACATTCATTACATGACGACTGTGACTAACCAGTAAGGCAATGTACATCTAATGTTTTCTGAAAAGTGCAAAGGCCATGGAAAATACATCGTTCGATAGCAGAACACTAAAAAAAGTCTCAGCTAAAAAAGGAACGTGTACTTACAAGAATCTTTGAAGTTGTACCAAAAGTTATTACATCTCCACTTGAAAGCTCGACTGGATTGCCCCAATGTCTGCTTCCAGATTGAGGATGGTGCACTGCCTGGGAATTCAAGAGCGTACCATTCAAGCTACCCATGTCAACCAGTTCCCAGTTCAACTTCTGCAACAATAGGAAGTTAATAACATGACACAGAGAGCATAATTCACTACATATTATATTTAAGTTCTAAGCTTACGTTTACATTCCAATTTATCATTGCATGCTTGCCTGAGACCTCTGAGTCCTTCAACAATATGTCACCAGGTGAAACTCTTCCAATAGTCACAGGAAGCTTGGATGTATTCGTTGATTGTATGGAATAAAGAAGACCACGTGAAGGTCCTGAGATTACCTCCAGCATGAGAATGCTTCCTGCACTTCCAAAAGAAAAATATGATGACATGTTTTACAAATTTGCCAACAAAAGATGCAAAGAAAATTACAGCTCGTATAACTGTGCAGAAGAAAATTACTCTTATTTGCAGTATATTTTGGAATGAACTCTCTGGAAATGTCCTCATCTACATGTTTTGGGCTATACTTAACATCTTGCTCGTCATATATCCGCTCTTCGGCTAACTTACTTGGTGCAAGTGGAGGCTTAAGCGTCTGAATAACAAAAGAATCCTCTGAAGTATTTGAAATGTCAAGAATAAAGCTATCACCTGGACCAAGCAAAGAGTAAGATTTCATATTTCCTAAAGAGTCAGATGCAAATTACATTTACACAAAAATCATAAATCATAAAGGAAAATGGGATCTGTTAAGTACTATGTGTCAGCTGGGGAGACGTCGACAGGAGCCTTTGTTTATGTGTTACTCTATTAGAATGGGGTTGTATAAATCCCGCATGAGTTCGACAGCCACCACCCTCAATGGAGTAACTAGTGGACTCACAGATCTGGCTTTCAACTACGTCATAATCTTCTGAAATAAGAGGCCTCTCTATGTCATCAACCTATGCAAATAACAGTGTAAAGAGGATGCATGAGGAAAGAAAAAATAGCACAAGCAAAGACCAGAACTGATCATCAATTATGATAGCAGGGAATAAGCTCAACTTCAGACGCAAACCATAGCCAATTCTATTTACTTGACAATCAACATTAAATGATGATTTTCTACGAAACTCAATAATGTCAACTTTTATAATATGAAGGTACTATAGGCATAAAAAGGAGCAAGAGAACTTCGGCAACTCTACACCATATGAAGAACTTTCACAACTCTACAACATATAAAAAATCTCCATCTTTTCCTGAAATGATATATTCTTACAAAGATTTCATCAATTACTCAGAATCAGCATAATCTCCATCGTTAATTATGATGAATACTAGCATAATCATACCCATCAACGCACGAAGAGGGTTGTCATAATCCTTTCCTTCAACAAAAGAGTTGTCAAGAGAAGACCTGATTCAAATTGCTTTTGCTATATAGTGAAACAAAATGCAAAGGTATTCAAACAAAAAATAAGAGGTTGGTCTCCAAACTATTTCAGTTTATCAGTTTCCATTTCCATTCATGGCTAAAAATCCTCAAGAAGATTCCATTATTAACTATCAGAACATGAGACTAATACCTTAATCAAATGATAGAAAACTAGTGAAACTAACATTTGATTCTAAAGAGAAAAACACATTTTCAGTTAAAAACGAAACGCACATCACAAATGAACTACACAAATAAAAATGATAAATGGACTTGAGAAATTACAGATCCATTTGATTCAAAAACCCTAGCTAATCTAACACCAAAAGGGCACTATAACAAAAATCCATCAGAACACCGTCATTATCAATCCCCAAAACTCTTAAATTTTGTGCTTTCATATTATGTAAAAAATCATATTTTAATCCATCTAAAACTAGCATTTTGAGAAAAGGGGAAGCTTTACCAAAACAAGCTGGGGAAGAAAAGTAGGTGGGCAATTATGCCAAAAGATACCAAATTGCCAAAATGGTTTGGAAGATTGAGAAAAAGTCACTCGTCTTTTAAAATTACAGAAGAAAAATAAGCTAAAATCACGTGCCAAAGAAGAACTAGCACATACTAAACAAAAAGGGTCTTAACAGAAATTGGGAGCTTATAAACCAATGGAAAAAAATTGACAGTGCAAGCAGGCAGTCTGAACGCTATCCTCCTTTAATCACACCATTTAACAACAAGTCACATAATTAGATTGATATGCTCGGTTTTTCAGAATCAAAGCGAAAGGTTGATGCACTAAACAGTAGACAGAACAATTCCCACCAAAAGGAAAAACAGATTATTGGGTTGAAAAAAAGGAACACAACAATACAGACAAACTATGCAAACATAAAATAAAAAGACAACCAACATTTTAATTGGTAGCAGCTTAGCTATAATGAATTCTCAGTCATTACATACGTTTAGAAAACCCTAGGTATTTTACAATTTAAACCAAAAGATAAGCTACTAGATAAAAAAGCCCCCATAAGTATAAGCCCCCTCAAACATCGAACTTATTTTAATCCAATTCATTTCTTGATATTTCCGGTAAAAACTGATTACCAAATCAATTGTAGAGTCGAATTTATCAGGAAAAGAAAAGGAAATATAATCCAACATGGCCCAAAAAATTTATATAACGACACTAACAAAAAAGGAAAAATAAATCAAACACAAATGAAAAACAAAAAAGGGAGAACTTATCAATTAACAACTAATCACCAAACAAATGGCTTAAAACTCATAGTCATCGAGAAATGAGCACTTAAGTAAGGATTTTCAAATCAATTACAGATAAACAAAGTGATCACAATCACCAGATCGCAAACAAATTCATGGGTTGGACCTTGATCGAGGTGGGGTGGCTGAATTTGGCGGCAGCGGATGTGGAGGAGGAGGAGGAGAAGAGGAAGCGGCGCCATGGTTTGAATTTACAGGCGATGAGGATGAGGATTATAATTAAGAGCAGCATAAGAATTAGAATAACACCACCAACCACCGTTATTACAATGCCGCTACTATCTCCACCATCTACTGGCATCGCCTTCTCCATCTGCCGTCCGTCTGATTCTCACTATGATTTTCTCTCACTAAAAATAATCAGACGCAAAAATTCGGTAAACTTTTATTACAGGGAATTATGGGATTTTTCAACCAACCAACCAACAACCAACAGACAACAAACTGTCTAGGCTTTCGCGAGAAGAACGCTTTGAAATGGTCCTCCATTTATTTTCCTTTACATTTCTTCTTTCTATTTATCGTGTACATGTTATTTTTTTCCTTTTGGGTGTCTTGCACCGTATGGTACGAGGTTGTAAGATTTTTTTTTTTTCCAAAAAAGAGTTGGCTAATCTTAAAAATAAAAGAAATTACTCATTTCGGCACATGTTGACGTCGAACAGAATATTGATTATTCTGCAAGCAACTGTTACCAAGAAATTCACAGGGAAGAACACAAGATTAACGCTGAAAAACACAGAGAAAACGTCTTCTAAAATTCAATAAATCTTATAATAATCAACAATCACCAAAATAAGTTCACAAGCCGGACTTTATAGTAAAAATTCAAATTTTACCCAAATTGACAAAATTTCAAAAATCATGCTAATTTAGGCTAAGGAATTAAATAAGTAGTCTGCGAGAAATCTAGCC
>CAIGRB010084759.1:25989-66942 GCA_903798255.1 Fraxinus quadrangulata | reverse complement strand
GAAATGGTACCCATTATTAAACATTGGCCATTTAAAGGTTGAGCGATAGATTTGATAGGAAAGATTTATCCCCCGTCATCCAAGTAACATACATTCATAGTAGTCGCGACAGATTTCTTCACTAAATGGTGGAAGCAGTACTTTTGAAAGAGATATTTCAGAAAAATATTATAAACTTTATTCATGACCACATTATTTATAGATTTGGGATACCACAAACTATAATGATAGATTATAGAACTTCCTTGAATGGAGATCAAGTGAATGAATTATTGAGCGAGTTTGGAGTTAAGCTAGTAAATTTCACCCTTATTACACTCAAAGTAATGGACACGTCGAATCTTCTAATAAGATTCTGAAAAATATCATAAGGAAAATGATAAATGAAAATGCCAGAAATTGGCATGAATGCTTAAATAAGGTTTTATGGGCTTACAGGACATCGCCACGTTCAAGTACCAAAGTTACTTATTTTTAACTTACTTATGGACAAGAGGCAATGTTGCTTATGGAAATCAATGTGCAGTCGATCAGAGTGGGCTTGCAAAATAATTTAAGTGATGGTAAGCATGCAGAATCACTAGCCCAAAATTTATTGGAATTTGACGAATTAAAGTTGGACGTCCTAAATAGATTGCATGTTAAAAAATGAAAAATAGCTAAGTTCTATAACAAAAAAGTTATAGCCAAGTCTTTTAGCTTGGGCGATTTGGTTTGGAAAACGATTCTCCCTTTGGATAAAAAAGATTCAAAGTATGGCAAATGGTTACCCAATTGGGAAGGATCATATAAAGTGAAGAACGTATTGCCTAATGGAGCTTACCATTTGGAAGATTTAGATGGCATGAAGCATGTGAGATTCATTAATGGTAAATATTTAAAGAATTATGTTCCTTCTTTATAGTAAAGTGAACAGATAGAAGAACATTCTTCACATAAGTAAAATCAAGATGTTGGGCGAAGTTGGACAATCATGTTTAAACCAAACAGGAATGAAATATGTTCAAATAAAATCTTTCATTAATCAAATATTCGTTACAAACCATAAGATACAAAATGTAAAATGTCCTATAAGCCACAATTGGAAGTAGACTATCATTGTTATTCTATCAACTACTAATGGTCTTCGTCGCCTTCCTAAATGCATTGCTGCAATGATGGGAAAACGGTCAAGGAAGCACTCTCAACAAGCAATTGGCTTACATCAAGAACTCCATCTAGAGGTCATAAAGGGAAAAGGTGTTGAGAAGACCTTTATTGACCAAATAAATGTTTCCTATACCTCCCATACCAAAGACAATATCAAGACAGATGGTGAAATTGGGAAAAAAATTGAATGGCTCATTTCTGTTAAAAAGGAAACAAGTAATCTTTGGGATATAAAAAATCATTCATCTGAATGTCAGATGATGGCAAACAAACTGGTGTTGTGGAGAATGAGGATGAAGATGACAAGTGTGTAACAAGTACGCAGTTTTATAGAGCCGTGAAGGCGAAAAGACGGAATGCTAATGGGCATATACATGCGTGGTAACCGAAATTGAAAGCCCAAGTTTTGGAGAGAAAAATTGGAAATACCAAAAGTTCTGTTCCCTGTAAAGATTCCACAAGGGACACCAAAATTTTTGTTCCGTGTAAAGGCTCCACAAGGAGAAATATGCATGAGTATGGCACAATGTTAGTTGTTAAATTTTTGGGGAGTATTGATGTTTGAAGAAAACTTCAATTATGCCGTTTCAGAATCCATACAAAAGTCATTACACAAGTTAATAAAGTAATCATTCCATTAATGAAATTAGCTGCCATTACATTTGGATCAACAGTGGCTGCAATCACAGAATTACAAGGAAAATAAGGACATTAAAGTTTTAAATTACAGTTTATCCCAAGCAGAACGCATATGTTCCCTACGTTTTCTCCATTCATCGCTATGTTTGGAAGAAGCAGTGGATAGCTCAGTTATAAACTCCTCGACAACTTCCAACTTCGCGTAACGCTCAACCAAAGACCTGGTTCGCTCAACTTCTTGGCAAGCATTACGCTTCTTGGCAGCTAACCTAGCTTTACAGTCGTCCATCCTCGCTTGAAGTTCCTTCATCTCTGCGGCCAGGTTTATCATCAAAGAGTCCTCAACCATAACTTCAGAGGAGATTTCGTTTAGATCGATCTTGGCTTTCTCAATCTATTGAAACCAAAGACTCCTTTTTCATTTACAGCATGAATATACTGAGTCCTCTTGGTTTTTAACTCGACATTTCTGGCTAGCAAAGAGCTTATCTCGGAGTGAATAATCTTCAACATCAGCTTAAAGTCAGATGAAATTTTGAGCGAAGGAAGCTCAAGTGCTTGAGCTATTTTTGCACTTAAAAGCTCAAACTTATCTTTTTGGCTAGCAGTACTGGCCTTATTGATATCTATATCCATGAATAAAACGTATTCAAGCACTGATTGCTTGAGAACGTTCATATTTTCCTCCAAGAATGCAGCAGATGAAGCAGAAAGACGACTGGCTGAAGAAGGTTGAGACGTCCTTACTTGTTTCCAAGAAGTAAACAAGTCCCGAATGGAGCGCAAGATGACATCAGTGTCCTGTAAAGAAAAATACAAACATTTAGCATTTTCATTATGGTAAACAAAGTGAAGATGAAAGATAAAACAAATGCTACCTCGTCAGCAGCTTTGGAAAGTTGGGATACATCACTGGTTGACCCAGCCACTAGTGGAGACTTTCCCTTATTTGAACGAGCAGGCTCTGCCATAATGGGAAAGTCCATGGAAATCCCTACAAGATTCAAGTGGCAATGAGTAAAAGGCCAATAACTCAAGCAAGTGAAAAGACCATAAAATATGTATACCTTTCGGTTCAACACGTGAGGGGGTCAGCACCCTGAGAATATGGCAGTTCTCCAGTTAGCTGTGCAATTGAAGACTCTGGGACTATGGTCTCTTCCCTAGGCAAAGCCCCTTCATCAGACGACTTGGATGAAGCAGCTTCGGTAGAAGGCGGTGGAGTAGGGGCCGCTAAAGTCAGAGACTTCGAAGGAGAAGTTGAGCTCTTCTGAAAAATTCAGGTAAAACATTAACATATGGAGAATTGTTTTTCATGAATAAATAAACTTAAATACCTTTCTCCTGACGATAAAAGGGGCATCATCACCATCACCGTCATCGGGAAAAGCTAGCGGAGCTGAGGTTGGCCATTTGTGGCTGGAACCACCTTTAGCTGTACTAGCTTGAGCAAGTGGAGAACTAGGTAAAAGAGCAGGAAGTTTAACATGAGCAGAGGGCGATTTCAAAGGAGAAGTGAGATTCCTGACAGATACAAGAATGGCAGGAATATGATAAGTGGAGGAAGTCTCTAGCCTCTCCAGCAGATAGAAAGCACGGTTAGCATATGTTGTGAATAGCCTACGTTTCACAGATGTCCAGAGTTGTCCAAAAAGAGTAGTAAGAGTAGGGTTGAAAGGGGCCAAGGAGAATCTGTTTGTCAAAAGAGTATTACGGGTATCAATGGGGAGCATATATCTCGACTCCTACCTTGGCATTTGTTCCAGTCAGGATGTCATGGAAAAATTCTTTCTCAGTAAAAAATTGAGCCCGAATGGGCAAAAAGGTATTCACATTAGTCATGGCAAAAGGAGGTTGCACATAAATGGAAACTTTGTGAGCAGAGAAAGGAAAAAAAGGAAGGGGTTGAATTCAAATCATAAAAGAATGTGAAAACGTCCATATTGGACATATTAATAGAGCTCAATTGATGGATGAATATCCCATAACAACTAACTGATCGAGAAGGAGATGGTGGAGCACCAAGTTGTGGAATATATGCTCTCAACCACAATTGAGCAAGCCAAAGAGGCCCATTACCAGTAGGAGATGCACCATTCCTTAGTTGGGATTGAAGGGAAGCCATGCCTCTATAAAAGATAGCTAAGAATAATGAACAAAGATTTAAAGACCTACCACTCACTAGTTCATACGCTATAGGCAAATAACTCATAGAAGGTTTCATGTTGGGTACACAAAGAATGTATTTACAAAGCCAAACCTGAAGAAAGGCAAAACGCTCAGCGTGGGAAGGTTTAGCACTAGAATTATTATAAAGTTCTTGCATGCCCGAATAGGAATAGTAAATTTCTTGTCAAATTTTGGGACAGCAGTAGTAACCAAAATGCCCGGGAAAAATAGTATCACCCAGGGTTGGAAGATTAACTAAAGCTCCAACGTCCCTCAGAGTAATAGACATTGGGCCAAGTGGGAAGATAAAAGTATTGAACTCAGAAGACCAAAAACTCAAAGCNGCTAAAGTCAGAGACTTCGAAGGAGAAGTTGAGCTCTTCTGAAAAATTCAGGTAAAACATTAACATATGGAGAATTGTTTTTCATGAATAAATAAACTTAAATACCTTTCTCCTGACGATAAAAGGGGCATCATCACCATCACCGTCATCGGGAAAAGCTAGCGGAGCTGAGGTTGGCCATTTGTGGCTGGAACCACCTTTAGCTGTACTAGCTTGAGCAAGTGGAGAACTAGGTAAAAGAGCAGGAAGTTTAACATGAGCAGAGGGCGATTTCAAAGGAGAAGTGAGATTCCTGACAGATACAAGAATGGCAGGAATATGATAAGTGGAGGAAGTCTCTAGCCTCTCCAGCAGATAGAAAGCACGGTTAGCATATGTTGTGAATAGCCTACGTTTCACAGATGTCCAGAGTTGTCCAAAAAGAGTAGTAAGAGTAGGGTTGAAAGGGGCCAAGGAGAATCTGTTTGTCAAAAGAGTATTACGGGTATCAATGGGGAGCATATATCTCGACTCCTACCTTGGCATTTGTTCCAGTCAGGATGTCATGGAAAAATTCTTTCTCAGTAAAAAATTGAGCCCGAATGGGCAAAAAGGTATTCACATTAGTCATGGCAAAAGGAGGTTGCACATAAATGGAAACTTTGTGAGCAGAGAAAGGAAAAAAAGGAAGGGGTTGAATTCAAATCATAAAAGAATGTGAAAACGTCCATATTGGACATATTAATAGAGCTCAATTGATGGATGAATATCCCATAACAACTAACTGATCGAGAAGGAGATGGCGGAGCACCAAGTTGTGGAATATATGCTCTCAACCACAATTGAGCAAGCCAATAAGGCCCATTACCAGTAGGAGATGCACCATTCCTTAGTTGGGATTGAAGGGAAGCCATGCCTCTATAAAAGATAGCTAAGAATAATGAACAAAGATTTAAAGACCTACCACTCACTAGTTCATACGCTATAGGCAAATAACTCATAGAAGGTTTCATGTTGGGTACACAAAGAATGTATTTACAAAGCCAAACCTGAAGAAAGGCAAAACGCTCAGCGTGGGAAGGTTTAGCACTAGAATTATTATAAAGTTCTTGCATGCCCGAATAGGAATAGTAAATTTCTTGTCAAATTTTGGGACAGCAGTAGTAACCAAAATGCCCGGGAAAAATAGTATCACCCAGGGTTGGAAGATTAACTAAAGCTCCAACGTCCCTCAGAGTAATAGACATTGGGCCAAGTGGGAAGATAAAAGTATTGAACTCAGAAGACCAAAAACTCAAAGCGATGAAAAAAATATAGGGTCATAGATTGGGGGACGGAGAGCAATTTCTAATAAATCCGAAATCTTAGGACGATAAAAAATTGCCTTGGTAGGGCTATGATTTGTCATACGTGCATGCCAAAGATGAAAAGTAGTATCAGTTTTGGGCCAAGTACAAATACCTTTTTCAGGGATTGGCTTTAGTGGAAAGAGATTCAGAAAAGGAGGGTCTTGAGTGCAATGGAACAACTGGCCCATCGTAGCTTGCCCCACAGAATCAGTGTCATTAAATGACGGGCCCAGATAAAACTTGTTGAGATCAGAATTAATTGGTGAAAGGGAAGTCGAGGTTATATATGGTTTGGTAAGAAGTTCTTGGAAATCTTCGAAANCACAGAATCAGTGTCATTAAATGACGGGCCCAGATAAAACTTGTTGAGATCAGAATTAATTGGTGAAAGGGAAGTCGAGGTTATATATGGTTTGGTAAGAAGTTCTTGGATATCTTCGAAACTAAGGGAGTTGGCGGTGAAGTTGCCATTTACCATAAATTGCAATCTTCGTGAGGGTTTTTTGAGAAGCGTAGTAGAGAAGCAAGAAGATGAACAATAGTCTTTATAGGTGGCGATGCAAGACGTGGATATAATGGCGCGATAAAGTGGCATGTTCTTTGGTTTATAGGAGTCGCGTGATATTACACTTTTCAGGACGTAGAGGGTCACCGCCAAACGAAAATAATGATTGGGAATCCCCGCCCTTTTTGGGATTTCAAGCATAACTAAAAATATAAAGGAGGAATATGGCATAAGATTAATAATTGATATTAATTTTACTATATTGGGGGGTAATTGTTGACATACAAAAATGAAGCCCAATTAAATGGTCCAAGAAATGGAGCCCAGTTAGGAAATTCGAGGGATAGGCCCAAATGAGACCATGTAAAATATAGCGAAGGCCCATAATCGTCCAAGTTGGCAGGACGTTCAGGATCTGAGCGAAAGAAGTGCCTTATTATCGCTCAGAGTGACGGTCATGTTCTCTTCCAAGCCTTCCAGACGCCCAAGATCTGAGCGAATATAGCGTCTTGTTGTTATTTAAAGTGGCAGTTATCGAAACCGTTAATGGGCAATCTTATCATATGCCACGATCCAAGAATCTTGGTTGCAAGCAGTTAAATAATGGGAGTAATGGCAGCAGTTAAAGTGGTAGTTTCTTGACAAGTCATCCATCATGGAGAAAAGTGGGTAGTTACAGGGCGATGAGCAGTTTTAAGCGATTTTTACAAGAAAAGCGGCTAAAGGAGTATAAAAGAGAAAAGAGAACATGGAAGAAAGATCCCGAATCAACCACTCTCAAACAGAGAATTATGTAATTTCATTTCTTTTAGTTTTTCCTGTCAACTTTCAAATTGCTATTGTGTGCTTGTGCCACTTGGAGACATTTTGCTTCTCGCAAATTGTAATCTTCATAAATAAAGCACCCCTCGTTGGGACTTTGTCTCGAGATATTTGTTTCTTACACAATCGTCTGAACCTTTTTTTAATTGTTAGCGATTTCCACGCGAAATAATACCTTGTAGAAAGCTAACACACAGAAGCTAAAAAGTAAGTAAAAATTCATTTGCAACTACGATGAAAGAACATAGTATTTGTTGAATCATTTCCTATCGATTATGATCGTGACTTTTATATAACCTAGTTAATGAGTCTATGTTATATCTCATGTTGGTTAAGATGATTGAGTATGTTTCTCCAAAGCATAGTGGCATCTATTTTGATTATGTTATTCATGAGTATTTGCATATGCATATACTACATATGTCCATCTTTAAAATTTAGCATGCATGACATGATCGGAAAAATGAATTTACGTTATAAAATATATATTCACCACTACTAGAGCACCATTGCATGTGAGGTATGCTTACGTGATATGTTTTGACGTGGGTGAGACTTCCAAGGTGATCACAAGAGTAGATAGGGAATGTGCCTTTAGTGATCACGGGAGTGTGGACTAATTGACTGTGTCTTTGTGATATTACGATTATTGATACCGCACGTGGGATACTCGCTTTGTCGATATCATATTGGCCATTTGATTATTGATTACTATTATTGATATTGCACAGACATGTATTCGATGCATAATAGGTAGGTCAATGACCTAATCAAAGAAAAAGATTTCAAATGAAATTATTTCGAGCTGACTTTGATGAATATTTGTATGAGGCATTTATAGAATAACGTTTAAAGAAAATTATGTGGTGTCATATACTCTAAATAAGTTCTACACAGAGTTAATGGAAATTTTATTCACCGTTAATTAATTCTACTAGTACTTGTCACAAAGTAGCATGTTCAATGATATGACTTTAAAGCATTATAGCATTAAAATTCTTTTTTTTTAAAAAATATTTTTAATTTTTTTTTTCTTTTTTTCATTTTAAAAGGATAAAAAAAATTTGAGATAACAAAAATATAGAGTGCTTGCATGAATATCTGGATTCCATGAACAATACAGGTACATGCACCTAAACACCTATTCAATTAAGAACACTAATGCTCTTACATTTAAGAACAACACGAGCAACGCCACAATTTATAGCATCACTTTGACCAAATAGTTCACACTTTTTTACCCAAATATTCTTAGAATAAGAAGTAATCCTAACCGAATTACTCATCACAAGTGACTCACTTGGTTACTTAAAAATATAACATGAGTAGTGAAGTCTTATTTGTTATTCCTTACCAAGAATTTACGGCATTTAGGTCTAATGTGACTAACTCACCATAATTGTGACAAGTGGGAATAAACCTAAGAGTAACTCTAGGTCTCAAGCTTTGAACCTTAGGTTGAGGAAATATATGTTCTACTATTGATTTATGTCCTAGGGCTCCTATATTCTTAAGCATGTACAACCTTATTTCTAGAAGAAGAAGAAGAAGAAGAAGAAGCAGTATGAGAATTTATTTCATTAAAGTTTAAACCTCTCCTATTCACAACTAGTTTATTCAAACCTAAAATGTTGTCAAACTTCTTAGATCCACCAGAAAAATATTGAAATTGGGATCTCGATTTCACAAAATCACTAATAAGAGTCATAACCTTAATTTCTGAGGACTCTTTCTCTATCCTTAACTCATTCAATCTTTTAGTTGACTCTTCAAGTTTGACTTCTAAGCTCTCATTTTCTAACTCCCGTTTATATAATTTCTTAAAGGCAAAGCTATTAACATTCTTCAACTTAAGGCTCTCTAAATACAACTGGTCAAAGGCCTCTTGTATATCCCAATCATTTTCTTATTCTTCCTTTAAAGAGTTAGATTATTCTATGTCCTCACTTGTCTCACTCTCCTCTACAGGTTCACTCTTAACCATAGAAGTGAATGCCATATAATTCACCCCTCATCGAGATTGGAGTTCTACTTAGATTATCAAAACAAGACTCTTCATCAGTTAGAGTAGCATTCATAGCCTTACCTATGGTTTTCTTATAACTTATACTGAGTTCATATGTTTAGAGAAACCTTATAATTTCTTCTATCTTAATTACATCTAGATTATTGTTTTCTTCAATAGCAGTAACCTTATGTCTAAATCTCTCAAGTACGCATCTCATCACTCTTCCTTTTCTTCCCCATCCTCTTATATTTTTACTTATGCTTTAGGACATTAAGTTTAGGAGTGGAAAAAAAACTTTGAGTTTTTACATTTCATGTGTTTTCGAGTGTTTATTAATCGTTATTACTTTAATATATAAAAAAATACAAAAAAATTGAAATNGGACATAGATACTTTACCCAAATCATACTAAATTACTTATTCTTATATCAAATTTAGCACAGTTTGAGAGTGATTTTGCTATTACAGGAAGATACGAACGTGAACATGGATTCCATGTGTGAAACTTTTTGTGTGAATTGTCTTAGATTAACGCGATAAAATTGGGCAAAAATCTTAAGTTGGAGGTCGGTTTACTTAAATGTATATTTAATGAGGGGTATTGTACTAATCAGGTAAAAAAATATATAAAAGACATCTCTTCATAGCTTTTATAACTCGAGTAATTAAGCATGTTAGGGTAATTACAACTCGGTGCCCTAAAATCGTTTGATTTGGGAGTTATTGGCCAAAATCTCGTTACATGAGTCATATAGAAAATTTAAGGGAGAGAGTGCCAAAAAAATTGAAAAAAAAAGTAGGTGCATGAAACAGAAGATGCACCAAATGCCCTAGTTAAGCCCCAAAACATTTATTTGAAAAGATTTGACTTTTGATGAGGAATAATTAGCCTAGTCTAGTCCTAGAGGTCGAAGTAATCAAAGAATTGGAGAATCCTTGTTTATTGATGTGTTGACTTAAAATTAGTAGAGTCTACTTGAATTAGAGATGGTGATGATAGTAATGAAAAATTCAACTTTAGATTACATACTGGGAAAATAGTGAAAAAAGAACAATTTTGGAGGGTGTGTGAATCATACGAGAGGTGAAATGATATCTTTAACCGCAGAAGGTTGAGAATTGAAGCAGTTTGTAAATTCATGATTGTCTACTTAATTCTTCACGCACACACGTCAGTTTTGTATTGGAAGAGTGAATATTGGTTAACTTTGAAACATTTTGTAGATTTAATACTGTAATTTCAAATACTAAGATAAAAAACTAGATTGTCTGACCAATTATTTTTGCATGCTTATGTGTTTGTTGTTATTTAGATTATAATTTTGTTTGAGGACAAACAAATGTTTAAGTTTGGGGGTATTTGATAAGTGTATTTTATACACTTATTCGGAGCTTAAAAAATCGATATTTGGTAATTCTTTTTATAAAATATATCCTGAATTATTATATTTTATGTTATATGTTAAACTTAATGGTTGAACGAGGGATTGGAAGAAACAAAAGAAAATCAAGGAAAAATGACCGTCCAAAGTTTGAGGACCAAATTACAAATATTCAATAGTTGATTCGGATCACAAGATGTTACTTTGAAAATTTCTAGGAGACAATTGGATAGAATAAGAATTCAAAAAGGAATGGAATATGATCAAAATATTATTAAAATTAATTTCCAATCACACAAGTTATATTCCAATTTTTTAGTCGAAAATTGAGAGCCATTTTTGGAATAGTAAAAGTCCAAATTGGGAAAATTCTACTACTAAAAATGTTGTTACGCTTTGAGTTATGTTTCCAACCCACTTTGAATCACCTCAATCGGATATTGGAAGAGAAAATTATGGCCAAAATACTGATTGCTGTGCAGAGACAAAAAATCTGCGCGCAAATGTAACTTTCCTTGTTTAAACCAATTTGGACATGATTTTCAACTATGTTTCTAGTCTTACAAATATTTAACAGTAGAATACGTATTAGGGACCTCCAATATATATCTCATACTCCAATATTCATCAATTATTATCATCAAAAGAGAAAAAATCATAATTTTTGTGAGAGAATTGAAGGGGTTTTGCAAGAATTGAATCAAGTGAAAATTCAAACCTGATTTTTGGGCAAAGAAGAAAAGGCACAAGTGGAGATTAATCAAGAAATCATTGAATAGATTCAAAATTCCAAGATTCTTCTTCATTTTCTCAATTTATCAAAAATTCGAGTTATGTCTTTTCATTTAAATTTGATTTCTTATAATTTTGATATATTAGACTAATTTTATACATTGTTAGGATGAGATGAACCATTGTTATGATATTTTTAGTTTTTAATTAATTAATTTAACTTTAATTTGATTTGATTTAGTATGCTTATTATCATTTTGATTGTTCTTTTCAATTGTTTGATCACCGACTGAATTGTTAGTAGATTTTATTATTATCGAGAGAAATAATATGGTTTAAGCACAATATAATAAATATTGTAAAGTTCGATAGATGATAGATATATACCTCTATGTTTTATATGGTTCCAATATGTGTTCTAGCACTTGTTAATGAATTTATCATGTTTGTATCTTTCATCGAAAGATAGAAGGCTCACATTAAGAGAATAGATTTGATTGCTATCGAGAGAGGTTTTCAATTAAACTAGGAACATTGATCAACATCAATGATTTCAAATTGTTACATTAAAAATGGAATAATAAGAAGGATTCGATATCTTAGCATTGCATCTCAAATATTTGAAAAATACATTTACTTATTTTTTTAGTTTAATTGATAATTTATGCATTAGTATAGAAAAAAAAACTCTTAAAATTTGTTTGCTATTCGATTAAAGTTGCAATTAATTTAACTCGGTCAAACACATAGTTCTGTGAGTTCGACGCTCTGTTCAACATTATATTACTTGATCACAATTCCTTACACTTGCAGGATTTCAAAGGCTCAAAGGGATTTTTTTTTACAATTATCGTTCTCGTCCTTTTTCCCTTCTACCTAGTGGTTATAATAGAAAATGAAAGCTTGCCAAGAATGAAAGCACAATAAAACGTGTTTTAGCTTTTACACCATATGAATTAGATAAAACGATGAATTTCAGTTAAACCGTTGGCTTCATTTTCTTCTTCTCCTGCTGGCTTTGCTCCGATCTTCCTCATCGCTTTCTTTTCCCATTCCAGCTGACCTCTTTGCTTCTCCTCATAACATGCTCGTTCTCAAATCCCGGCTCTCTTACGTAACCGAGATTCGGCCTATGTCGGCAAGTTCTTCAAGTATACGCGCATGTGCTCACACAAATTCCGAGGTAACTATTTTTTGCATTCAACAATGGAAGTTCCCCTCCTAGAATTACGCAATTCCTGCTTTAGATTTTTGGGTTTAATAACTTGTTTTGTCACTGTATTTATATGTGCCTTCAACTTAATTTTTTAATCCATATATAATTATTTGTTTGAGGGATCAGCTGCTGCATATTTATTTATAATAATAATAATATTTAAAATTTTAATTATCATCTATTTTTTAAATAAAAACTTGTAAATCTGATTTTTGAAATTGAATCTTTAAAATTCTGGTTTTGTGTAATTTTCACTTTAAATATTCTTCATTATGAAAGAGGAGAACAAAGCTAAGAAGAGATTTAAGGAAAAATACATCAAGATATTGAAGATTCAAGACCTGGAATTGAAGACAAAGTTAAAACAAAAAAATGATTCACATCTCTTTCATGCAATTATATATTTTGAGTGATGAATTTTCGTATCTTATGTTGTATTTTAATTATACCGTACGTAAATCCAAAACTTTTTTCCTAATTTTAAACCACACATTCTCAAAAAAATATATTTAAAACTCCATTTTACCTAAATAATGGTTGTCAAAGAGGAGCTTATTTGTGTTTGAATGATGACAGAAATCATTATTTTACTATTTTAATCTAAAGACTATTTCTTTTAGTTAATTTGTGTAATTGATTGGTATCTCATGTTGATGGATTATTTGAACGCTTGATCACCATTTAAATAGGAGTAGAACGCTTCCTTATGAATTTGTGTAATTGATTGGTAATTTATTTTGTTTTTCGGAGGTTCAAAATAGGCGTAGAACACTTCCATAATGCATAAGACCCAATAAACATTAATAATAATAATTTATAACTTATGAAATCGAAAAAGTAATCGTACGATTGAATGCATTGCTTCATATAAGAATTCGGATATGGATATTTTATATCACGCTTAAAAATATATTTGATTTACATCAAAAGAGAGAGTTCAATAAAATTGAATTNCATAGTTCTGTGAGTTCGACGCTCTGTTCAACATTATATTACTTGATCACAATTCCTTACACTTGCAGGATTTCAAAGGCTCAAAGGGATTTTTTTTTACAATTATCGTTCTCGTCCTTTTTCCCTTCTACCTAGTGGTTATAATAGAAAATGAAAGCTTGCCAAGAATGAAAGCACAATAAAACGTGTTTTAGCTTTTACACCATATGAATTAGATAAAACGATGAATTTCAGTTAAACCGTTGGCTTCATTTTCTTCTTCTCCTGCTGGCTTTGCTCCGATCTTCCTCATCGCTTTCTTTTCCCATTCCAGCTGACCTCTTTGCTTCTCCTCATAACATGCTCGTTCTCAAATCCCGGCTCTCTTACGTAACCGAGATTCGGCCTATGTCGGCAAGTTCTTCAAGTATACGCGCATGTGCTCACACAAATTCCGAGGTAACTATTTTTTGCATTCAACAATGGAAGTTCCCCTCCTAGAATTACGCAATTCCTGCTTTAGATTTTTGGGTTTAATAACTTGTTTTGTCACTGTATTTATATGTGCCTTCAACTTAATTTTTTAATCCATATATAATTATTTGTTTGAGGGATCAGCTGCTGCATATTTATTTATAATAATAATAATATTTAAAATTTTAATTATCATCTATTTTTTAAATAAAAACTTGTAAATCTGATTTTTGAAATTGAATCTTTAAAATTCTGGTTTTGTGTAATTTTCACTTTAAATATTCTTCATTATGAAAGAGGAGAACAAAGCTAAGAAGAGATTTAAGGAAAAATACATCAAGATATTGAAGATTCAAGACCTGGAATTGAAGACAAAGTTAAAACAAAAAAATGATTCACATCTCTTTCATGCAATTATATATTTTGAGTGATGAATTTTCGTATCTTATGTTGTATTTTAATTATACCGTACGTAAATCCAAAACTTTTTTCCTAATTTTAAACCACACATTCTCAAAAAAATATATTTAAAACTCCATTTTACCTAAATAATGGTTGTCAAAGAGGAGCTTATTTGTGTTTGAATGATGACAGAAATCATTATTTTACTATTTTAATCTAAAGACTATTTCTTTTAGTTAATTTGTGTAATTGATTGGTATCTCATGTTGATGGATTATTTGAACGCTTGATCACCATTTAAATAGGAGTAGAACGCTTCCTTATGAATTTGTGTAATTGATTGGTAATTTATTTTGTTTTTCGGAGGTTCAAAATAGGCGTAGAACACTTCCATAATGCATAAGACCCAATAAACATTAATAATAATAATAATTTATAACTTATGAAATCGAAAAAGTAATCGTACGATTGAATGCATTGCTTCATATAAGAATTCGGATATGGATATTTTATATCACGCTTAAAAATATATTTGATTTACATCAAAAGAGAGAGTTCAATAAAATTGAATTATCGATTCTCAATTATACACAAAGTGACTAGAAAATATACGTTGAGAATTGGAACGGGAGAATAATAGGTGGATCGGACTCCTAACACATTTTTCTCATACATATTCTTTATGTGCATTTAGATAATAATTAGGATAGAAAATAGTAGTAAACATACATAAAAATCAAAAAAATGATTTTTTTCCGGTTATATACGGTGAATTAGTACAATTCAACTTAGAATATATTCCTCATGGTATGATACTTTTAATCCAAACTATTATTTGTCAACAATCCCATACGGTTGTGAAATTTCACCAAACAAGATTGTGGCATCGTTATTAGGGAATAAGATTATTAAATTGAATTTATTGATTCGTAATTAAATTTGAAACACTTACTTTGCTTTTGGCTGCATATATTATCTACCATATCTTCCTTACTATCTGTGCTCTTTCTAGGCGATTTCATGTAAGAGTAACCGTGATTCTGATGAATTCGAGCTTTTACTATTAGATCACGAGATTGAGATAAATTTTAGGTTAAAAAGAAGAGAACATAGGTTATAAAAGGAAAGAGAATGAGAATGAGAAATGGTGAATAATCCGACTCTAGCCGCTCAGCTAGTTGTAAAATTAGTCAATGAAGATGACATGTTAGTTGGGAATTACTTGATCCCATCTTTAGTGCACACTCAGTCTAGCATCATGTATCCTTCTTCTGAGTAAGAAAATTTCCATCTCCAATCGGATGTGATAAATCTTTTCCAAAATCAGCAGGACATCAAGTTTTATGGAAAATCTAATGAAAATCCAAATGAGCATGCAAGATAATTTTTAGAGTAAGTGAAATTGCCAGCCACGAAGGAATGTTAGTTAATGCCTTTTGAATGCGTTTATTTCTCATACACAAAAAAATTGCATATGAGAATGGTTGTATTCATTACCCGTAGAAAGTATTACCTCTTGGAACGACATATTGCAAAAATGCACGTTTAAATTTTTTCCACCATCCAGAGTCAACCAGATCGCACTTGATATAAATACATTCAAGCTACGAGACTCTAAAGGTTTTCACGAGGTATATGACATATTTAAAGATTTACTACGAAAATGTTCCAACATTGATATTAGCAAACATATTCCAGTTACCTCATTCTTTGGTGGTGTATTGCCCAACTTTCAAAATGGAGTGAATTCTTCATCAAATGGTTCCATTACTATGATTCGTTAAGCAGTTGAGCTTTTTGATAGAATCGTAAAGACATTGAGGGTGTATTTAATTGAGATTTTTGAAATTTTTGATTTTAAGTGATGACTTTTGTGGATTTCGTAGATTTTTTTAGAGATTTATATGAAATTAGTGGAAATCTTTTGTAAATTTATAAACTATCATTTTAAAACTTTTAAAAACTTTTGTAAAATTCAAAAGACTTTTAAAAACTTTAATTTGAGATAGAATTTATGTGTATNTATTTTAAAAAGAATAAAAATTTAAGATCTTATAAATAAATAGTAATAATTATACATATAAAAGATAAATTTAATATTCAGTATTATTAATATAAATATGCCTATAAAGAATAAATTAAAAAATATATATTTAAATTTAATTATAAAGTAGTCTATATAAAATTTTATAATTTAATTAAAAATAGATATTTTTCAAAAAAATGAATGAAAAAAGAAAAAAAGTTATCAAGAATATAATTTAATTATTTCATAGAAAAATAAATAAATAATAAGAGAGAGAGAGAGAGAGAGAGAGAGAGAGGGAAAATAATATAATCAATAGAAAAAAATAATAAATTTTAATATAACTCTAATGTTCGTAGAAAGAAAATGAAAAGAGAAATATTGAAAAAAAAATAATACATATTAATTTCTTATTTTTTTATGTGAAAGTCTCTCAAATTCTTGTGATTAATGAGAGACAAATTTTGAGATTTTATTTTAGTACTTTCTGCTTAAAAGTTAGTATCATGAAGACTTTTATAAAAGTCTCTAAAAGTCATAAAAATTTGAATACTTTAAGACTCAGTGATTTCTAAAAAATTTTAATTGAATACATCATGACTTTTAGAGACTTTTTAAAAGTTTGTAAAAGTCTCAATTAAATACACCAATACTTTTAGAAAGTCTCCAAAAGTCTACAATGAATACCCCTAAACTTTTTAAATCTCAAAAAGTCATTAAAAGTCTCAGTTGAATATTTGTAATGCTAATCATTTTAGGCTAAAAGGGTTTCAAAGAAAACAATTAAGGAATAAAATTTTACATCAAATAAAGATGAAAACATAAACCAACTTGTAAGGGCTTTGACTACTATTCTTAATAAGATTGACATTTTAAGATAGAACACTAAATTTTAATATGATATCAGAACCCATTAAACTCCAACGAGCAATTCGATCTGATTAATACTAAAAAAAAAAAGCGCACACATTTCAAAATTGATGTGCTCAAATGAGCCATTATTTTGTGGAGACATGTTAAAGGATAAAATTTTACATCGAATAAAGATGAAATTATAATCCAACTAATAAGAGCTTGTACTACTCTTCTTAATGAGATTAATATTTTAAGATGGAACCCCAAGTCTTAATACGATTAATTAGCCAAACTTCTCATGGAAAAATATGAGGGGTTAAGGAATCAGGTTAAACAACTAGGGTTTTAACAACGACAAGAGAGAAGGCCAATGCATAATACATCACAAAAATCGAAAATACATTGCAAACCCAAAAAGTCTCAATATGAAATCTGGAAAATCAAGTTGGATAGATAGCAACTGCATTATCCAATAAAAAACAAGGTACCTTACCGAGCAATACGAAAACTAATCTAGGGTAACATGAGTTACCCATAAAAGTAATAGAGACCGACGCTGTCGACATTCTAACAACCAGGAAAGATACCTACAATGAGCTTACGTGCCTTCGGTTCCAATTTTCTCAAAAGCTTTGAAAACAGCCTAAAGAAAGAGGCTATCACTATACAGACTGGAGTTCAGCTATTGGATATCAGTTTAAAGAAGCATGGGGCTGAAGATAACAAGATACCTACCACTAGCAAGGAGCAATTAGACCAGTCTAATTAGTTACCAATAATTAAGCTAGAGTAGAAATCAGAACTCTCTACAGATTAAGATAATAGTTCATGTCTGACTTTACGTCCTCCCATGTTGTGGTCGATCTGTCCCAACAGCGATTATAACATAGCGGATGTATGGCACTTCAGGTCCGACGAACCTTCTTGTGGTAAGGGACGCAAGCAGGGACAGACATGTTGCAGGCAGAATGCAGGCAAAGGTACACAAGCACACTGTGCAGATAGAACATTGGCAGACGCAGGTGCACTGCGGCACACAACTATTAGTGGGTGTCGAATCCAACAAATAATAAATGCTCGCCCTCTTAAAATATAAACTGCAGCAAGGGTGAGCAAGATCGTATCCTCAGAGATTGGTTAGATTTAATTCTTCAAAAATTAGGACAATAAAAGGAAGAGGGGTTTGAATTGTTGTAAATTAAAACAAATTAAATTTAAGCAATTTTTCTAGAATGCAAATTAAAGAGAAGATCAATATTAGTAGAATATCCAACCCAAGGTATAATTTCAGAATTGATCCGGAGTATCGATCGTTGATGCAAAAATAAAATCCTTTATTCTTTCACCAAATTGGTATGGTCATTGATACGATCTAATAACCTATGTTTTCTTACTTTCTCGACAATCAAGAGACACTTTTTGACTATTTCTCTTGCCAATAAACAACCCTAGACACAATCTTAGGATTTAATTTATCAACAACATTAATCTCTAGAGAGGCTACCAATTCTAACCAACAAATACACAAGTGTGATTCATTTAAGCTAGATTATATATCTCCATAACATAAATTGAAACCCTATTTGTAATCAACTATGTTATTTTACCATTAACATTAGAATATCTGAACAATTACGGGTTTAGATTTCTAATTGGCGATATATCGTTTTGACAATCAAACAACGTACACTTTGTATAATCAATCAAAACAATAATTTCAAGAAACGCAGAAGATATATAAATAGAGAAAGAATAGAAGAACAATGAAAATTAATTTGATCTCACAATTCTTGAAGAATAAAAAATTTAGCAATTCATGAAAATTCATAAAAACAAAAACAATCTCCTCTTTTTTTTTTTTTCTTCTGTCCAGAACGTCCAGCCCCCTCCCTTTGTCCTTATGTTTTTTTAAAGGAGACTAAGTCTTTTATGGAATGATTATCTCTAAGGAAAGATAAGATTTTGGTTTCTTATTTCTAGTCAAATTCTAATCATCCCCAAATTTAACAAAATCCTCCAATTACATAAGGGGGCCCTTTAAGATATTATATTCTCATTCCTTTTGGGAAAATAGGTATAGTCTTCCTTCACAAAAATCCCGCCTATTAGTCTTTGGCCGTTTGGGTAAGTAAGGTGTGCCCATGCCTTAAGTAATGTTCGCTTCATCATCGTGCACTTTTTCTTTTTCTTTTGAGCTTCAATTCTGCTTTTCAAAACTTGTGAAATTGAGTCCAATTTGGTCTAACTCCTTCATATAACCCTTGAAACACAAAATACAACCAAAATTTAAAACTTGAGCGATTGTAATCATCAAAATATGAGGAAATATAACAAATTAAATAGCTATTATGCATTCTATCAAATTCTCCCACACTTAAACAATGCTTGTCCTCAAGCAATCAATAGCTAAAGTTTATCAATTGCTCTACCATCCTTCTACAACCCAAACCATCGTGCCTTAAAGGTTCAATTCTCAACACCACAAGAAGGTGGCATGAAAATAGAGTAAATTCCCACTTACCACATAAATGACCAATTACTTTGACAATTTCTCGAAAGCTATATGTAGTGGGATTTGACACCGTTACATTAGATTCACTTAATACGCTCAAAAGTCTTTAGGGTGTCAAGAATATACTCTCAAGTCAAGACATAGAAGACTCTTACCATAGGCTTGCTAATATATCACATCGGTATCACCAATGGTTTGAATGCGAAGTAAGGGTCTTAAACCAGGTTGTAACGGGGCTTGGGTAAGGTGGGATAAGAAGGATTTCTTTTTGGCTATATCATTGAAGGAATTATACTAACTTCTTCACAAAAGCTCGGTTAAACTTCATGTACTTCTTTTAATCAAATCAAACTTGAACAATTTAAAACTATACTTCTTTGCTTCACACAGTCATCCGTTGGCGAGTGTACTGCCTATCATACACACACACACACACACACTACCTATACCAGTTTTCTGAGGATACTAGGGATGACTGCATCTTGACCATTCATTAACACGTCAAATTTGGAGACGAAACTCTTTTTTTGTTTTCTTTTTTTTTTTTGAAGAATCATGTAGAGTACAACTTCAATACTTTATCCCCAACATTTATTTCATACTCCCATCTCAAAAAGAAAATGAGACTCGCAAAATGAATCCTTGATCCTCAATATCTTTCAATCTTTCCAAGGATAAGCTAAAATGCATGTTCTCCAAGAACAAGTTAAACTTCAAGCTTTATGTGGACAAGCCTATATATTTCTTCAATGCAAGGTTCAAAAGAAGGGAAGATTAGCAACATAAATATGATATCTCTTGGCTTGTATTGTGGTTAATTTTCAACAAAGAGGTTAAAACTCAAAAGTGGCTATCTAGGGGTATAATTCAAGGTAAGCTTTTTAAGATAGCTAAATTTGGCTTCACTTAAATGCCCTTACTTATTTAATGCATCCAATTACCAAAAGGACATCTCGACATGCATAACAAAGCAAGTTCTAGAAGAAATCAACTACGCACGACAATCACACAATCAAAGAAACGGAGCATGATGTAATGTAAATGCTCACAGGCCCAAAAGCTCACAAAATGGGGTTAATGTGCATCAAATCCCACACATTCTTCATTCAAGCGACCATCAAGATCAATCAATCACAATACAGTAAACAAGAATTCAACTACTTTATGCTAATTCCTCACTGTGTCTCAAAATGATACCAGAATTAAAACTAAAATTAAAGTTCAACTAAAATAGAATGAAAGCAGGATTCAAATTCAAGGTAAAATTATAGAAAGAACCCTTCCCCACACTTAGTCTAGACATTGTCCTCAATGTAAAAAAATAAAAAAAATTTGTATAAAGAAAAGAAACTATATAAAAAAAATAGAGGACTCCCCTGGAGATATTTAGATGCTAGGTGGTGGTGAAGGTAGAGTGAATTCCATGTGAGCAAAGAAGGCTTTCATATTCTTTTCCATCTTTGCAAGTTAAAGCTCGAGCTTTTCAAATCGATCATCATACAGTCCTTTGAAACGTGTTGTAGAGCTTGAAGGTCGATGAGGAACTAAGGACCGTTCATTACTTATGGTTTCCGGAATTGTGCGTGTTGGTCGGGGTGCAACAGGTCTTGGTTTATGGAAATAGTACACACCTGCTTCTTTCCAAACTAAACCCATTGTCTCCAAACAGCGTAAGTCCAATGGTTGCATCTCACAAGCAATATGAAGATCATTGTCATTAGGATCAATTAAATTTTCATGCACAACCAAATGAGTAATCAAAGAGCCCAAAATGAAAGGACGTTGGTTGGTAATAACATTGGAAAACTGGGAGGCTAACCAATATTCAAGACTCACCTTGATCTTCTTTTGCATACACCAAAAAAAATACAATTCAGATTTGGCCAAAACCCCAGCTGAATCTTTCCTACCCGAAAAAGTAAATGCTAGAAACCTATGAATGTATTTCAAAGCAGGATCACGAAGATAGTAGTTTTTAGATTTACTTGGGTCATAGTAGTTATAAGTAGATATTGCTTTATATAAACTAACCGGTTCAAAATTCTCACTGTAGTCACAAGTACTGTTCAAATACTCATCGGTTGCAGCATATTCCTCATTGATAAAGCCAAAAGCAACATTAAATTCAGTAATTGAAAGCTTGAACTCTTTCCCCATAAGTCTAAATTGAACTACCTTAGGGCTACTAAGCGTGAATTCTGTGAGTTTCTTAAATTCAAAAGTAGTGTAAAACTCTCTCACAAGTTCAATATAGGTCGGACATTGAATTGAAGAATAAGTCTGTCATACTATATTGTCAATTATTTCAAGCACATTCATCTCAATATGTAAAGCAGCCATAGTCAGTTTATTAATGTACTTACAAGGGGTGATAGGCTTACCACAAATTTTCTTATACCTGTCCTTGTCCTTTTTCTTTGTAAATTGTAGGTGTCCATTCAAATCAGACTCAGAAGGTAGAAGTATATACATTCCCTTACCAATTCGAGCCCTTTTTCGTGCAGGTAAAGTGCTAACCTCGATGTTGGGTCGGGTCCTTGCGCTTGGATTCAATCGAGTGAACTTTCTGGGGTTGACAGGGGTGTTGGAGGTGCCCTTCTGTTTTCCCATGGATATTCTAGGTTTACGGCAAGTGGTTTGTGGCGGTTGAGGAGGCGAAAAATGGAAGGGGACAATGGGTGGTAGGTGGTGGCGGACGAGAGGAGAGAGGGAATGAGGGATAGTGAGATTAAGATTTAAGATTTTGGGTGTGTCCGTTTTTATTCTCCCTTTTCTGATTTTTTTTTTTTTGTTCTCTTCTCCCTCAAACCTAAGAAGCACCGTGAATAAGGCATGGGCACGCCTTATTTTGCAAGCTCATCCACGACTTAATAAACGTTGACCCTTGCCCATTTGAAACAAGATCAATTACACCTTAACGAATTAAAATGTCAATAATAAGAATAATGAAATAAAGATTGAATGCTAATACTAAAAAAAAAAAATTGTGTTGCCTCCAAAAAGCGCTTTTCTTTAACGTCTTTGGCTAGACGTTGCTATTTCTCAATCGGTGTAACTTGGGCATTCCAAACTAAATTGATCAACATTACACACTTGAAAACCTTCGTAAAAAGGTTTCAAGCGATACCCATTGACTTTAAAAATCTTATAGGTATCCAAGCTTTGAATTTTGACTGCACCATGAGGAAACACATTAGTAACAAGGAAATATCCTATCCATCTAGAACGCAACTTACTAGGAAATAGTTTTAATTTAGAATGATAAAGTAAAACTTTTTGACCAATAGAATTTTTTTTTTCTGGAACTCATTTGATCATGGAAGGCCTTCGTCTTTTATTTGTAGATCTTCGAATTCCCATAGGTATCAGTGCAGATCTCTTCCAACTCTTGCAATTGTAATTTCCTTTGGTTACCCGACTCATCCATTCTCATATGCAATGCTTGACAGCCCAACATGCCTTGTGTTCTAGCTCTACTGGAAGATGGCATGGTTTTCCAAATACCAAGAGGTAAGGAAACATACCTATAGGAGTTTTGTAGGTTGTTCGATATGCTCAAAGTGCATCCTCGAGCCTTACTCTCCAATCCTTCCTGTTTGGGTTGATAGTCTTTTCAAGTATGGATTTAATTTCCCTATTGGAGACCTCAGCTTGTCCATTTGTTTGCGGATGATAAGCAGTCGAGATACGGTGAGTAACATTATATCTCTTTAATAAACGTTCCACCACTCTATTGCAAAAGTGAGTCCCACGATCACTAATGATAGCCTTTGGTGTCCCGAACCTAACAAAGATATGAGATGTGACAAAATCTACAACCACTTTAGCATTATCAATCCGGGTAGCCTTTGCTTCCACCCACTTTGAAACATAATCCACAGCAAGAATAATGTAAACATTATTATAAGAAGAAGGAAAAGGGCTCATGAAGTCAATACCCCACACATCAAATATTTCACAAACAAAAACATGTGTAAGTAGTATTTGATCTCTACGCCCTATGGTTCCAGTTTCTGACATAGTTCACAAGACATGCAAAACATGCGAGTCACGAAACAAAGTAGGCCAAAATAATCCACACTCTAATACTTTATGCGCTGTTCTCTTAGGACCAAAATTGAGACTCGAAACAAAGTAGGCCAAAACAATCCACACTCTAATACTTTACGGGGTGTTCTCTTAGGACCAAAATGGCCCCCACAAGCATGACAAAATTTTAAAATTGAAGGAATTTCTTGTTGGGGCACTCACCTGTGAATAATTTGGTCAGAAAAATGTTTCCATAAGTAAGGGTCATCCCGCATATAATATTTAGCATTACTTTTTATTCTATCTTTTTGAGCTCTAGACAAATCATCTGGTAGTGTTTTAGTAACCAAATAATAAATAATTAACTATATCAGCATACCAGGGGATTGCCTCTTGAATGGAAAAAAGATACTTATCTAGAAAACTGTCCTTCAATGGTGATGGTTCCTCACTTGCGATTAATCTACTGAGATGATCAGCTACCAAATTTTCTATACCCTTTTTATCATGTATCTCTAAGTCAAACTCTTGTAGCAAAATAATCCACCAAATAAGTCTAGGTTTCACCTCCTTCTTCGAAAACAAGTGTTTCAGAACTGCATGATCAGAATAGATAATCACTTTAGTGCCAAGCAAATACAGACGAAATTTTTCTAAAACAAAAACAACAGCTAAAAGTTCTTTTTCTGTAGTTGAATAGTTGCGTTATGCACTGTCAAGTGTCCTGGAGGCATAATAAATAGCATGATCGGCTCTTCCAACTCTTTGTCCAGCACAACATCTACTGCATGATAACTCGCATCACACATGATTTCAAAGGGAAGGCTCCAGTTCGGCGACTGAATAACTGGTGTTGAAGTGAGCATATCCTTCAATTAATCAAATACATCTTTACATGCCTCATCAAATTCAAATACCACATCTTTTTTGCAATAATTTAAACATCGATTGAGTGATCTTGGAAAAATCTTTGATAAAACGTCGATAAAATCCTGCATGTCCAAGAAAAGAGCGAACTCCTCGCACATTTGTAGGGTAAGGCAAAGATTTAATAATTTCTATCTTAGATTTATCAACTTCAATACCCCTGGAGGATACAATATGGCCTAGAATAATGCCTTGATCAACTATAAAATGACACTTCTCATAATTCAAGACTAGGTTTGTTTTTATGCATCTTCCAAGCACTTTTTGGAGGTTATTTAAACACACATCAAAAGAATCACCGTAGACTGTAAAATCATCCATGAATACTTCTATGATGTTCTCTACGTAATCTGAAAATAAACTAACCATACACCTCTGGAACATAGTAGGGTATTGCAAAGTCCGAATGGCATTCGTCGATATGCAAAGGTGCCAAAGGGACATATAAATGTGGTTTTCTCCTAATCTTCAGGTGCAACTGGAATCTGATGAAAACTCGAATAACCATCAAGACAACAATAATGAGTACGACCGGCCAAACGTTCAAGCATTTGATCTATAAACGGGAGGGAAAAGTGATCTTTTCTAGTTGCTGTATTTAACTTCCTATAATCTATACACACCCACTAACCATTTTCAACACGAACACGAGTAGGCACCTTCTCACCTTCAGAATTTCTAACCACTGTTATACCTATTTTCTTTGGGACAACCTGAATCGGACTTACCCATTTACTATCCGAAATTGGATAGATCATACCTGTCTAGAAGTTTCAAGATTTCTTTCTTTACCACTTCCATCATGGGTGGGTTCAGTCTTCGTTGGGCTTTCCTAAAAGGTTTACAACCTTCTTCCAGTAATATCATATGCATGTATGTGGAAGGACTCAACCCCTTGATGTCAGCTATTGTCCATCCAATAGCCGTTTTGTACTCTCTAATCACCCGAATTAATTTTTCTTCCTCCAATGAAGAGAGTATTTTAGAGATAATTGTTTGAAGAGTTTATCCTTCTCCTAAGAACACATACTTCGGATGATCTGGTAGGGGTTCAATTCCAATTTCGGTACCTGCATAACAGAAGGAAGAAGTTTTGTGTGAGAAAGAGGTAATTCAATTTGAGATACATTATACCTTATAGGTTTAAGTTACTCTAGTTCGTGAATTGTATCTTGCAAGTCAGAATCCAACACAAACTCCTATATAGCTTCCTCTAGTCCTCCAAAAGTGAGGCTCCTACTAAGTACAACCTTCAATTTATCATCATCAATAAGATGAAAAAACTTCTGTGCTAAAGGTTCAATAACATACAACACATAAACAGGGGACACATCACTAGGATATCTCATGGCATCATAGATATTAAATTTAATAATTTCACCATCAAACTCCATTGTAAGTGTACCAGCATGCACATCAATCTTTGTATTCAAGAATGGCCTTCCTAATAGGATTGGTATAGGGTTAGAAGACATCTTCTTCCATATTAAGCACATAAAAATCAGTAGGAAAAACTAATTGATTAACTTGCACTATAACATCCTCTAAGACTCCCTCAGGATACACATTAGACCTATCAGCAAGTTGAAGAATCACGCCTGTTTCTTTCAATGGACCATTATCCAAAGATAAATAAATAGAAAGAGGCATGACATTTATTGAAGCTCCTAGATCTATCATTGCTTTCCCAATCCTAACATTATCTACTTTACAAGGAATAGTGAACATACCTGGGTCCTTGCATTTGAGAGCTAATTTCCTTTGAAGGATGGCTGAAACATTCTCTCCCATGCTTACCTTTTCATTACCTTTCAGCTTTCTCTTGTTGGTGCACAATTCCTTGAGAAATTTGGCACATCGAGGCACTTGTTTAATTACATCAAGTAAGGAAATATTTACCTCAATTTTGCGAAAGATCTCCAAGATTTCCTTCTCCTCTTCTTCTTTCTTGGATTTATTCAATCTTGTAGGAAAAGAAGGGTGTTTTACCAAAATTTTTGGTTTGTCTCTATTAAGGATTTCAGACTGGTCGGTTTGAGGTTGAAAGATAGCCTTATTTTTAGCTTCTTCTCCTGAGTTGCCTTGTTTCATCTTTCTAGGTTCTTTCAATTCTTTCCCACTCTTCAATGTAATGGCACTAGCATTTTGTTTTGGATTAACAACAGTTTGTGAAGGCAATTTACCTTGAGATTTCAATCTGTTCACAGTTGATGCTAATTGACTCACTTGATTCTCCAAGTTCTTGATGCCCATCCTAGTCTCATGTTGAAATTGTTGTGTGTTAGTTGCAAGTGATTTAACAATTTCTTCTAGAGACACACGTAAACTTGAAGAAGGTTGCTGTGGTGGAGAAACATGTTGTCTGAGCTGGAATTGCGATCCTACCCCATAACTAAAGTTAGGGTAATTCCTTCATAAGGATCATATTTCCTTTATGATGGGCCTGGAAATCTTTCAACTGCATTAGCCTTCTCAAAAGAATCTTCTTGGAGTGTAGGACACATATCAGTTGGATGGCCAGTAGCAGCACAAATTCCACAAGCGTTAACCTGCTGCATATTTCCTACAACCATTTGTTGAACAAGAGAGGTTAACTAGCTATTTGGTTTTCAAGGGAGGATACATTTACCTCATTCACCCTTCTCAAAGGGATATCTTGTCTGGATGCAAATTGTTGTGAGTTGGCAGCCATGATGGAGATCAAATCTCTAGCGGCAATGGGGGGTTTTGTTCACTATAGCACCTCCGCTAGCGGCATCCATCATCTTCCTCTCCATGGGTAATAATCCTTCATAGAAGTATTGAATGAGTAGTTGTTCAGAAATCCCATGTTGAGGACAGCTTGCACACAGTTGCTTGAATCTTTCCCAATATTCATAAAAGGTTTATGTATCTTTCTGTTTGACTCCACATATTTTCCTTATGATGTTTGCAGCTCATGAAGCTGGGAAAAACTTATCAAGGAACAATCTGACTATTCATGTCCATGTGGTTATAGAGCCTGGAGGTAAATAAAATAGCCAATCATTGACTCTCTCGACTGATGAGAATGGAAAAGCCCGCAATTTGATTTGTTCATCGGTCATTCCTTGTGGTTTCATGCTTGAACACACCACATGGAATTCCTTTAAGTGCTTGTGGTTGGCTTCATTCTAAAGACCATGGAATTTATGGAACAAGTGGATCAAGCCAGATTTTTGTTCAAAGTCCACCTTCAAAGCAGGGTATTGAATACAGAGTGGCTGTTGATTAATGTTTGGTGCAGCCAATTCCCTCATAGTTCTTTCTTCATTGGCCATTGCTTGCTCTGCTTCACAATCGCTAGATAAATCAGTTGATGAATCAGCCAGGTTGAGTGTTAAATCAGATGAATATTCCTTTTTTCCATGCAACTTAGCTTCCTTTCTCAATTCTCGAGCTGTCTTCTCAATTTCAGGGCCGTATTGCAATTCACGTGTACGAAAAGAACGAGGAATAAAAAGAATAAAACAATAAATAAAGAAAGAAAAATTAAATCTATTTGGCACCAATCTCCGACAACGGCATCAAAAATTTGGTGGGTGTCGAATCCAACAAATAATAAATGCTTGTTCTCTTAAAATATAAACTGCTGCAAGGTAAGCAAGATCGTACCACAGAGATTGGTTAGATTTAATTCTTCAAAGATTATGACAATAAAAGGAAGGGGTGCTTGGATTGTTGTGAATTAAAACAAATTAAATTTAAGCAATTTTTTTAGAATGCAAATTAAAGAGAAGATCAATATTAGTCGAATATCCAGCCCAAGGTATAATCTCTGAATTGATTTGGAGAATCGATCATTGATGCAAAAATAAAATCCTTTATTTTTTCACCAAATTGGTTGTGGTCATTGATACGATCTAATAACCTATGTTTCCTTATTTTCTCGATAATCAAGAGACATTCTTTGACTATTTCTCTTGCTAATAAACAACCATATACACGATCTTAGGATTTAATTTACCAACAACATTAATCTCTAGAGAGGCTACCAATTCTAACCAACAAACACACAAGCGTGATTCATTTAAGCTAGATTATATATCTCCATAACATAAATTGAAACCCTATTTGTAATCAACTATGTTATTTTACAACTAATATTAGACTATCTGAACAATTACGGGTTTAGATTTCTAATTAGAGATATATCGTTTTGGCAATCAAACAACGTACACTTTGTATAATCAATCAAAACAATAATTTCAAGAAACACGGAAGATATATAAATAGAGAAAGAATAGAAGAACAATGAAAATTAATTCGATCTCACAATTCTTGAAGAATCAAAACTTCAATTATCCTTGTGTTGGAATAGAAATTTAGCAATCCATGAAAATTCAGAAAAACAAAAACAATCTCCTCTTTTTTTTCTTCTGTCCAGAACGTCCAGCCCCCTCTCACTCCCTTTCTCCTTATGTTTTTTTAAAGGAGACTAAATCTTTTATGAAATGATTATCTCTAAGAAAAGATAAGATTTTGGTTTCCTATTTCTAGTCTAATTCTAATTGTCCCCAAATTTAACAAAATCCCCCAATTACATAAGGGAACCCTTTAAGATATTATATTCTCATTCCTTTTGGGAAAATAGATATAGTCTTCCTTCACAAAAATCCCGCCTATTAGTCTTTGGTCGTTCGGGTCAGTAAGGCGTGCCCACGCCTTAAGTAATGTTCGCTTCAACATCGTGCACTTATTCTTTTTCTTTTGAGCTTCAATTCTGCTTTCCAAAACTTGTAAAATTGAGTCCAATTTGATCTAACTCCTTCATATAACCCTTGAAACACAAAATACAACAAAAATTAAAAACTTGAGCGATTGTAATCATCAAAATATGAGGAAATATAACAAATTAAATAGCTATTATGCATTCTATCAGCTATGCAAGCCGGAAATGTGGTTTCTCTAAGTCTAAAAACCATCGTTTTGAGGAAGAGAAATACTGTGGAGTGCGGTCGGCTATTTTGGGGACGCAAGTGGGCAACTTGGCCTACTTGTGTAACTCACATGGAAATGCCAAGGTGAAATCAAGGTTCAATTTGGCTACTATGAAAAGGACTTGTCCACTTGTATTGGAATTATAGAGAATTGCCCCTTGCAAGGAAGCAAAGACCAAATTGACTGCCACATTCTCGAAGGAGTTTAATGCAACTTACATACAACTTGCAACCAATAAAAACCCTTGGATCAATTTAATATTGACCATTGTTTCCAAGGAAACTTGCAAGATTTTTGCCTATAAATAGTGATAGAGTCTCATTTGTAAATCATATAGAATGAATTGAGTTTAATACTTGAGAGAGATTGTAAATTTTTCCTTTCATTTAGACAAAGAGAGAGTTCTTCCAAACTTTCTTGTTTTCCTTATATTTTCTACTTCAAATTCTCTACTCAAATTTATTATAATTTAGTCTCATTGCTTAAGTTATTGTGAAGGTTGAAAAGCTTACTTAATGTTTTCTTGTGAGGGACGGAAATTGTGAAATTTTAAGGTCGTACGGTTCTAGTGCATTCAGGTGTAACAAAAATAGGTATGTGACACGTGGTATCAGAGCCTCATTTCTAGGCCGTAATAATTGCAGATTCTCAACAAGCTATTGATATTGAAGTAGAGGAGAGTGGACGTGGTGCTGCCCATATTGAATGAAAGAAAACACGAGGCAAAAGTAAGACTCTGGAAAACTTGACCTAATCATTGCAAATATGGGTGATCGGGTTGAGTCTCTAGGGCACTCCTTTGAGGAGTTGGAGGGCCACGACATTCAAAAGTTAGAAATTTCCCAAAACAATGTCCAAGAGGTGATGGATACCAAAACATCATTGAAGAATGATGTCCAAGTGGTGAAGGAGGATGTTCAAGGTGCGGTAGCTAGATGAGCCTTGTTGGTAGAAGACTTTGGTTGTCTCCAAACCAAAGTCTTGGATTTTGTTTCTGCCATACATGGGCAAGTGAACCAGTTGGCCATGATAATGGAGAAAATGAACTGAGAGCTCGAACAATACAAACAGCCTACTGTTGATATTAGTGGAGGTGCCGCTACTAGTGTTGCTACCCGGAGGATTGAATACTTGAAGCCTAAGGGTTATGATGGTTGACGTGATGCCAAAGACGTAGAGAACTTTCTGTGGCAAATGGATGTTTACTTTGAAGGTGTCAATAGTGTTGGGGAAGTAATGAAAGTCCGAACAACTACCATGTATCTTTCTGACACTGCTTCTCTTTGGTAGTGTCGAAAACATGCCAAAATTGAAAAGGGAGCTTGCAAAATTGAAACTTGGGATGACTCTCAAAAAGGAACTAAAAAGCCAATTTTACCCCAAGAATGTTGTGTACGAGGACCGCAATAAACTAAGGGAATTTAAACATAAAGAACAATTTGTGACTACATCAAAGAGTCCACGACCCTTATGCTTCAAATTCCTAGCATGCCAGAGGATGTCTTGCTATTCTATTTCCTAAATGGTTGTGCAATATGGGTATGGCAAGAATTACAACGTCGTGGGGTCAGAGATGCAGATGAGGTGATTGTGGTTGTCGAATCCTTGACGGAGTTTCAAAGGAGTATGAAAAAGCAATCAAGAACTTTCAAATCTACCAAAGGAAATTTTAGCAAAGTCGATGGAGACATAAGAAAGGACAAACAATAGAGTAAGCCAAATTGGTGGCCAAATCCCAAAGTTAATTATAAAGCCACTGGAAACAAACAAACATCTTGGAAGAAAGAGTATAATGATAAGAGAAGAGGCAATTTTGATCAATGTTGTTGCTTCATTTACAAACGGCCGCATCTCGTGGGATTGCCCGAAACTTGGGTCATTGGCATCCATTTCGAAAACCCAACCGATGCCTGCACATAAGCCAGATGCGGGTGTGTTCAATTTGGTTCGTTGTAACTTTTCAATGCATTGAATGCTAAAATTGTTTCGAGGGCAAACAGAGAGAAATGATTGATGTACATGCATGCCCAAGTTAAGGACGACTAACAAAGATGCATGTTGATAGCTAGACCACACACAATTTCATCACGAATGATGAGATACAGCTGCTGGGACTGAACATCTACCGTGGGGATAGATTGCTGAAAACGGTGAATGCGACTGCAAGGTCATTAGTTGGAGTAGTTCGTGGGGCTGACATGTGGTTGGATTTGTGGTATGGACTCGTTGATCTATCAGTTGCATCGATGAATGATTTTAGGCTAATGTTGGGCCTAGATTTCTTGAGGAAAGTAAACGTAATTCTAATGCCTTCATTTGGTTCCACTTGTAATTTGGACAAAGGATTTTCCTGCATGGTCATACCATTTCTGTGGGGACGGAAGTTGGACAATTTTCGGCAATGCAACTAGCCAAATGATGGAAGAAAGGTAAGCCGACATTTATTGCTCAATTTTCAATTACAGCCAATGTCAACATTGACGATGTAGTTTTGCCGGTTGCCATTGCAAAAGTCCTTAAAGAAAATAAGGGCGTGATGCTCGTGGAGTTGTCGAGGAAAATACCTCCTAGGAGGGAAATAGATCATCACATCGAGTTGGAGTCTTGTGCCAAACCTCTAGCCATGGCACTTTATCGCATGGCACCCCCGAAGATGGAAGAACTTTGAAAACAACTAATGTAGCTTGTTGAAACAGGAAGGATTACATCGTCTAAAACACTCTAAAGTGCCCTAGTGTTGTTCCAGAAGAACTCGGATGTAACATTGTTGATGTGCTTGGATTATCGGACACTAAAAAATGTGAAGGTGAAAAATAAGTACCCATTCCATTGATTGCGGATTTATTTGATCGAATTGGAAGTGCAAAATTCTACACGAAGGTTGATTTACAAAAGGGCTACTACCAAGTTCGAATAGTGGAAGGAGATGAGCCTAAAATTACATGTATTACTTGATATGGTTCCTATGAATGGCTTGTCATGCTGTCGGTTTGACGAATGCTCATGCTACATTTTATACCTTGATGAACAAGATATTTTATCCTTTGATAAGTTCGTGGTGACCTACTTTGGCGACATTGTCATCTATAGCAACACGTTGAAAGAACATGTTGAGCACTTGAAAATTAATTTCCAAGTGTTACGGGAAAATGAGTAGTTCATCAAAAAGAAGAAATGTTCATTTGTAAAAAATGAGGTGAAATTCTTAGGGCATATCATCTGGCATGGTCGGTTGCACATGGACGGAGCCAAAATTAAATCAATCAATGAGTGGGAACCACGACTAAAGTGACATATTTTATTACCGACGTTTTATTCAAGGTTACTCATCTCGAATGACCCCATTGAAGGATTTGTTGAAAAAGTCCTAAGGGTGGGATTGGTCATGAAATGTCAAAGAGAAGGGATGATTTGAAGGTGGTGATCATGCGAAATCGGTGTGGCGTTGCCAGATTTTAAAAAAAGCTTTGAAGTGCAGACCGATGTGTTGGATTTTGCCATTGGAGGTGCACTTATGCAAGAAGACCATCCAATTGCTTTTTAAAGCCTCAAGTTGAATGACACAGGACGACGATAAATGGTGTAGGAGAAATAAATGACAGCCACTATGTATTCCTGAAGGGTGTGGCGTGATTAACTTTTGGGTTCCCGTTTTGTCATTAAAACAGATAAGGTGGAACAAGTTACTTCAAGTCGTAAAAGTAGTTAAGCCTGATGCAAGCTCATTGCAAGACTTCTTAGCAGAGTTTGATTATGTGATGGAGTGTAAACCCGGAAAAGCGGATGTAGTAGCGGATGTGCTTAGCCGGAAGGTGAAAATTGCAACAATCAGTCTGGCCACGAGTACCTTGTTGGAGTGGATCAAACAAGGGTTAGAACATGACCCGGTAGCAAGGAGTTTCATGCGGCTTCTCAAGAGGGCAAGACTCGACGATTTTGGGTTGATAATGGATTTTTATATACCACTAGGCAATGGTTATTTGTGCCTAAGTGGAATAGTTTGAGACGCGATGTAATTCTTGAATGTCATGACACCAAGTGGGCTAGACATACAGGGATAGACCGAACATTGGCTTTGATTGAACGGGCATCTTATTGGCCACAAATGCGGGATCAAGTGGAAACATATGTTAGAATATGTCTCATTTGCCAATAAAACAAAATGGAGAATAGGTTACCGGTGGGACTTCTTGATCATCTTCCTATTCCGGAACAACCGTGGGACGTGGTTACCATGGTTTTCATTAATACTTTGCCAAAATCCAAATGGTTCAGATCAATAATTGTTATTGTTGATCGGTTTCAAAGTATTCTACTTTCATTCCAGCCCCTAAGGATTGCACCGCAGAGGAAACGATGAGGTTATTTCTTAAAAAATGTTGTGAAGTATTGGGGGTTGCCCAAAAATATTGTAAGTGATTGGGATCCCCATTTCATGGGAAAGTTGTAGACATAGTTGTTTAAACTCATTGAACTGGATTTACACTTTTCTAGCAGTTTTCACCCATAGACTGATGGACATACGAAATAGGTGAATGCATTATTGGAATGTTATCTCGGGCACTTTGTTAGTGCTAACCAGCAGGATTGGGCGAAGTTGATGGATATAGCTCAGTTTTCCTATAATTTGTAGAAAAGTGAATCCACGGAACATAGTCCATTTGAGCTTACAACAGGGCGACAACCCACAACACCCCACACATTGCCTAATGCCGATGATTCAAGCCTAAGTCCTAGAGCAATAAAGATGGTTAAGTCATGAGAAGATCATGCAGACTTAGCTAGATTTTTCTTGGAGAAAGCCTAGAAACATAAATGGACCGACGGAGACCGTTGGAGTTCAATATTGGAGATCAAGTACCTGTGAAGGTGTTGTCACAACAATTCAAATCCTACCATAAAGTTCACAAAGGCTTGGTTCGAAAGTACGAAGGTCCGTTTTACGTCATATCTAAGGTTGGAAGAGTTTCCTACCGACTAGAACTCCCAAGCACCTTAAAAATCCACTCGATTTTCTATGTAAGCATGTTGAAGCCAAATAGGCCAGATTTGGAAGATCCGGGGAGAAACAAGTCACAACTGGCGCCTCTCATCATTACAAAATCTTTTGAGAAAGATGTTGAATCCATTTTGGCGGATCGAATGGTGAGACAGAGGGGGGTTCCACATTGCACCCAGTACTTAATCAAATAGAAAAGGTTGCCTGAGTCCGAGACTACTTGGGAGAATGAAGGATACTTATGGCAGTTCAAGTCCTAGCTTCGGCACTATACAGTGATGAGGGCATCGCCAGATTCGGTGGGGGAGTGACTTACGTCCTCCCAGATCGAAGCCGATCTGTCTCAACAATGGCAACAATACACCATAGGCAGGGTGCTTCAGGTAGGACAGACCTGCTTGTGGCATGGGATGCAAGCATGGTAAACACGGGCATGCTGCAGGCAGAACATAGGCTAGGAGACGCAGGCAGACTGTATAGACAAAACGTAGGTAGGCTACGACACGCATTTATGCAGGCCAAAAATGAAGTTTCTCTGAGTCTAAAAACTACCGTTTGAGGAAGAGAAATATTGTGGACTACGGTCGATTGTTTTGGGGACGTAAGTGGAAAACTTGGCCTACTTGTGCAACTTGGCCACTTGTGCCACTTGCATGGAAATGCCAAGGAGAAAGCAAAGTTCAATTTGGCTACTTAATAAATGAACTTCTCCACTTGTATTGGAGTTGTAGAGAATTGCCACTAGTAAGGAAGCAAATGCCAAATTGACTACCATTTGTTCAAGGGAGGTTAATGCAACTTGCAACCTACAAAGACCCTTAGATCAATTTAATGTTGATCATTGATTTCAAGGCAACTTGTAAGGTTTTTGCCTATAAATAGTGATATAGAGTGAAGTGAGTTTAATACTTGAGAGAGATTGTAAAGTTTTCCTTTCATTTAGACAAAGAGAGAGTTCTCCCAAACTTACTTGTTTTCCTTATATTTTCTACTTCAAATTCTCTAATCAAAGTTGTTAGAATTTAGCCTCATTGGTTAAGTTATTGTGAGGTTTTAAATGTTGACTCAACGTTTTCTCTTGTGGAATGTGAATTGTGAAACGTTAAGGCCGCACGATTCTAGTGTGTTCGGGGGTAACAAAACTAGGTCCGTGACACTTTCGTCCCATGTTCCCAAAGGCTACAGAACAGCAAGTTAGAGAAAAATAGTTCGCAAAATTCTTGGATGTCTTCAAGAATCTTCTTGGACATTCATTTCGTTGACGTGATCTTGCATATTTTATCTTGTTTTATCTCCACCGTCAAAGGTTGTTGGCACCGGCTCCTTCTCTGATTGGTTGGAATTTTAATCTTGCTTTTTCTCCATGTGGATAACCGAAGAGGTGGAACACTTGGGATATTGTGGTAGATATAGATCTGGTTGGACAAGGTTAGCAGTTGAACAAGAATCAAGAGTTGAAGAAAAGATTCGTTGCAGAGCAAGAAAATCATATTGAAGAGATTTTTAGTCTACAAGAGGTATAACACTATCACGAATCACATAATAATATCATTATAGATCTGTCGTAGATAATTAAATTTCTAATTTCCACTGCGCATGTTCGATTTAATATATAATGAACATGAAACTCGTGTGTATACAAGTTACCTTTATTTTGACAATCTCTTGCACAATGCCAATTTATTCCCGTACCTGACAGGTCTCAAGTCTCTTAAGAGGTTGTGTACTTTTGTTTACTCGTATTGCATATGTCAAATTAGCCAAGCATTGTAAAAAGCTCAGATAATAAAGAATCAATGCACCAAAAAAAATAATGCACTTCGTGGAATAGTTCTTTAAATGGCATCAACAGGCTCATAAATAGAGGCAACTATCAGAAATTTCAGGCCAAGGCAAAAATATAATAAAGACACATTTGTAATTTCATATTTAATGTTATGCATAACAAATAAATTTTAAGTCATATTCTCTACAAAGGAAACGCTAGTACATTGAATTTAAACTAAGACAAGAGTTTGAAAGAGATTAAAAGAAAATCTATCTCTATTACTGTAAGAAACGTCTCTGAAAGGTTAGTCAAATGAATCTCCTACTACAAAAATTATAGCTACACCAATTACATAAATTAAAAGGGACCTTTGAGAGTCATCGTACACCAACAGAAACTGATGCTCAGTTTACTCACAGTGTGTGTTGTTAGAGATGAGGACTTGAAGCTCATCATTTCCCATCTCTCGTTGCTCTTCATAAATTAGCATAATAGATTTTACGGTTGATACATTGCACGAATGTACCTCAATCAAAAGTAATGTTGGAATATCTCCTAAACAAAAAGGGATCATCTCCAAATGGTGACAATTTTTCAACACTAACCGTTGAAGTCTAGGCAAATGATCGCTAGAGACATTCCATTGCTCAATTTCTTCCCAATTTAGTTCCAAGAATTTGAGTCGTTGGAACTCACCTTCCCTTGTGTCCCATTGCTTGGCACCAAGGGATCCATATTGCAATTTGAGAACCTCAAGTTTCTGCAACCTCCCAATTACACTCACTTGTTCTGTGGACAAAGAAGTGTTACTTAAAGTTAATTTTTTGAGATTCAGGGGCAAATTAATCCAATTGGGACCAAAATCCCTCCCCTTAGAACCACCAAATTTTAAACTGAACGATTCCAGCTGATTAAGAAATTCAAATGAAAGAAATGGCAAGTAGGCTGGACATGGATCCTGAAATACTTCAACTTGGCATTTTAGTCTCCGTAGATTTGGTGAACATCTCAAAATTTCCTTATCCTTACTATCACGTATAGAAAGAAGAGAAATATGTTGTAGGTTATCTATTTGGAAGCTCTCATCCTTAGTTGCTCGCCAGTGGCTAGATTTACTGAAGTATGCACCGCCCGTGTAGTTCAGAATTCTCAAATTAATCATATTAAGAAGGATGTCAGGTATTTCAACTTCTTTGGCATTGTCCAAAAAAAGAAATTCGATTTTGTGGAGGCTTTCAATTGATTTCAGTGAAAATATATTTGGACCTGCTAAGTACCTCAGCTGAACTAGTGTAAATATCTGTGAACCTGCCAAGTACCTCAATGCAGCCATTGGTTCAATTTCTTCAGTTTGATAATAAAATCCCAAGTCCGAGTGTGACAAGTCCAAGACCCTGCGGCCTAACAAGAAGCACACACGTTCTCCAACAGGTCTTCAGTAAGAATGATATGATCATCATATATCATTATTGTCCAGAGCAGCATCATTGATATGATAGAAAAAAAATAGCCACCATTATCAGTAGGATATAAAAGAAAGGGCAAAAGATGACAGAGAAAAGACGAGAGACAGAGAACTTACTTTTCGGTCACCTTCAGAAAGTTTTGTTCTTTAGCTATCCTCAAGCACATACCATGCAATAGATCATGAATATTACAAGTTTTAACACCACCGTCAGATCTTTTTTCTACGACTAGGACCAGGCTTCTATCAATTAGGTCCATCAAATATCCCTGTGCCACATCCTCTGGATGCCTGTTTGATTCTTTCTTTATAAATCCTTCGGCAATCCATAGTGATATCAACTTGCGCACAGGGATTTTTTTGTATGCATCGAATACTCCAAAGTAAAGAAAACATGGTTTCAAATGCGCTGGCAAATGCTTGTAACTAAGTTCTAGTATCTGGATGCAATTGTTTGAGTCTTCATATATATGTGAATTTAAACTCCCTACAATTCCTTGCCACAAGTATACTTTCTTCTCCATGTTTGCAAGAACTGCAGCTATCACAACGACTGCAAGAGGTAGTCCCAGGCAATTTGTTGCAATTTGCTTCCCAATGTCCAGCAATTCTGGAGGGCAATGTTCTTTCTCGAACACTTTCCATTGTAGTAATTCCCAACATTCAGCTTGGGACATGAAAGGAAGTTTATTAATGACACTATTAGGAGAAGCTTGCACACCAACTTCTTTGTGCCTAGTGGTGAATAAGATTCTACTTCCTGTACTGTCATCTGGAAAATATCTTTTCAAGTCATTCCACGGTTCGGTATCCCATACATCATCCATGACAATAAGATATCTCCTTCCCTTTAAACTTTTGTAAAGCTCTTCGACCAAACTTTCTTCCTCCATTTTCTTAATCTTTTCTTTGTTTAAGTGGCTTATTGACCTCAATATTTCAATCAACATGTTTCTAGTCTGATACGTTTGAGAAACAACACACCAAGCACGCTTGTCAAAATGATAAACAATGGATTCATCATTGTATAGTTTTTTGGCTAAGCTTGTCTTACCGAGTCCAGGCATCCCAAAGATGGTAATAATTTGTAGCTTGTTTAGTCCTCCAACAAGCTGGTCTGCAATTTTAGTTGCCTCATTCTTGAACCCAATAAATATGTCTTCTGAATTGAGAGGTGACAATACTTGTTCACCAGGATATTTTATAGCTTCTTGTATTCCAGCATCAATATTTTTCTGCTTTTCTTTGATAGCTATCCTAGTAAGCCTAAACCTTTCCATGAATTGAGGGAGCCTGAGGGTGAGATACCAAACAGGAGGATAAGAGTTAATAACATAATCAATTTCATAGGCTATGTCTACGATTCCTATCACAATCTCTTCAACTTTCGTCTTTGCCTGCGACACTATATCTTTGATTGAGGATGTCAACAACGTTAGTTCCTCATGGAGTGTGATGATTTGATTGTGCACAACATCAATAGTGTAAGCCCTGTGATTAATTAGGTTGTTGAGATCATCAAGGAGGGTATCCACAATGAAGAGTGAAACCACACGTGTATTTGGAGTCATAATACTTGGCAACTTGAAGACTGTGATGCAGTGCTCCTTAATCTTAGTTTTCAATAGCTCAAACTTTGATAACAAATCAGATATAGACAGATCCAATACTCCAGTCATCATGACTGGATCATTCCAGGTGAATAAGAAGGAAAATAAGAAATTTCCTACCTCGTTGACCAGAGCTTCCATATCAGTCAATATGTTCTCGGTTTCCTCCACCGCAATGGGATGTGATATTGGTGTATCCCCAAGATATGTGATTAGCAATTGAAGCTCTGTCTCTAGAATTTTGAATGAATGCTTGATTGAAAAAATTGAATCTGTCTCAAGACTCTGTGTTTCTTCTAAAATTTGGAGGAGAAACTTGATAAACACCACAAGTTCATTGTGGTGGGGAATAGTGATCTTCGACATTTGTTGCTTTGGAACTGCGAAGAATACTTTAAGCTCTTCCACAAACGTCACAAAACATTTCAAAAACTTCTTGTATTCTTCTCTATTTTTGGATCCGCAACGCCATGCTGCAAATTGAAGTCTACTAAGTAAATTCATTACATGGTTTTGCTCGAAGAAAAAATTATTTATGTAGTCGGCAGAAATTGGAATGAGTCTTGAATGCCCACGAAATGATTCGAAACTTACGTTCTTGTCTAATTCACAATACAAGAAATCTAGGAAATTTTGATCTTCTAAAACTTTGGAAATACGGAAAGTAGAGATGTACATGTTTTTTTGGTTTCAACTATCACTGAACCATAGATGACTGGCAGGGCGGGAGCAGAAGATTGACGGATTGAAGGGAAAGAAAGATTAGCATGTTAAAATCCACTGTACGAGTCTTTTATGTGAAATGTTCTCTCTAGTAAAGATCCATGGCTGCTAAGTAATAGACCTTCAAATGGTTTTAATCAGTGTCTATATTAAAATTAGAGAGAGAGAGGTTATTTAGGTTTCAAATGCCTAAATAAATTTGTTCTCGATTTTTTTGATAAAAAAATCAACAAGTATACTATAACAATCAATATGTTTTAAACTTATTTTTTCAATAGATATCATGACCAATTCATTCAACATTTCTTATGGCATTGTTGACCAAATGTAAGATTTATCGATTTCCCTTTGAGAAGTTACTCTCGATAGATGCAAGAAAATAGTATAGTCAATAATAATCAATCCACACATTTTGAAAACAACCGTCCATCATTTTAATATAGACTAGAACTTCAAATGCCTTTTTCGTTTCTTCGACAAACAATTTCTTAAGTTTGTAGCTCAAAAAATAACTCTTGCGCATAATATCAGAATTTGTGTCATGCTTCAAAAATTCTTCAAGTTTATCAAATCAATTCAAATAATTAACATCTGCAGTCTTCAATTTTTTAAATTCATAGAAAATTCCAAAAATATTTTCATATTTTTTCGAAATTGTTCAAACTTTAACTTAAGTGAAAAAAGAGCATATTCGACATATCTAAAAAAATAACAAACTCGGAATGTTTCTTCAACTAAATGTGTTATCTCAATATTGAATTTTTTATCAAAGTAATTCTTTCTATGAATAACACGTTTTCAATGAGATGCATGATCAACTTCCATTTGAATAGCTATATATTTTGCAAAAATCTTGTCAAATTCAAATCCTCTTTTTGATATCTTCCAGAAAATAAAATAAGTTCTTTCATGTATCTAATAATAGTACCAGTAGATACGTATTTACTTTGCAACATTTTGCTTAGTTTATTAATAGC
>CAIGRB010084759.1:11510-24348 GCA_903798255.1 Fraxinus quadrangulata | reverse complement strand
AAAAAATACTATTCAATAAGTAGTTTTTATAATTTAAATGCCACCAATAGAGGCTTAGTGTCATCTAGCCCCTATTTGACATCTATTAGAATAAAACTTTTTTTTCATTCACATATTTTTTTAATAAAATAAATTTAAAGTAAATTTAAAATTGAACTTACTTTTTAATCTTACATTTCCCAAAAAAAATTAATAAAATTTATATTAAAAATGTGTGTTTCAAACAAATGCTCAAGTTATTTGGAATGGTTAGTACTAAAGCCAAAAATGCAATATGTTACAAAGGACAAGTCTGACTCATATTTTAAACTGAAATCTGAAGCAATTGTCTCTAGTTTGTTGTAGGATTTTAGAGATTTATTATTTTCAGGAGTTTTGGGACTTTCTTGCAATTTATTAAAGTTATATATAGTGTTTGTTTGGTGATGATTATTTGAAGTGAAAAATATGACAAATGTGCAGTTAAAAGCATGAAAATATATATATATGAATTCACTTTCTAAATTATTTTACTTGAAAAATAAATATAAAGAAAAATAACTTTCACATATATTGTACCTAACAAACGCCTAGATTCTAGGATTTTATTTTTTATCTATTGAGCAGGAAGTATGACTTATTTGATCGAGGATGGTTTTAGCTCTTGCCAATTTATTCTCCCACAAGAAATAAAGTGGCCCATAATTTGTGGGGAGCTATCTCCTAATTTCGTCCCTATTTGATGGCCAATATAAATATAAAAAAAAATTTAGAATTTTTTTTAATAGTAAATTTTTGAAAAATATATGATTAAAAAGTATGAAATTTTTTATATTTATTTGTAAAATATTTTTTGTGTAAATGTGTGGTTAAAAATAAGTATGAAAAATAAAGAATTTTAAAACAAAGAGAGTCAAACGGTTTCATATCTTCCGCAGGTTAATATCCTAAATAGTCACTGAACTTTGTCAAAAATTTCTAAGAGGTCACCAAATTTCAAAAATACACTAAGTATTCATTGAACTTTGCAAAAAGTTCCTAAGGGATCACTAAACTTCAAAACTTCAATAAATAATCACTGAACTTTGCTAAAACTTCCCTAAATAGTCACTCAACTTTGCAAAAATTTCCTAAAAGGTCACTAAACCATTGGTGTATGGGGTCCCAATTTACAAAGTTTGGTGACCTCCTACGAAGTTTTGGCTAAGTTCAGTGATTATTTAGGGAAGTTTTGAAATTCAGTGATCCTCTAAAAATTTTTCACAAAGTTCAGTGACTACTTAGGATATTTTTAAATTTCGGTGACCTCTTAGGAACTTTTAACGAAGTTCGGTGATTATTTAGGGTATTAACTCCTCTTCCGCCCGCTAAGGACGGGGCACTATTATAATAATATTGATGGCTTTTGCTTGTGACTTCTACCATTAAGTTACTGTTCTTACTAAAAAAAAAGGATCAATATTTATGTTTGATCACATTTTATTCAACAACAATTTTTTTCATTTTTTAGTTATACATGAGACTCACAAGCTTTTATCAATTTCCATTGCTAAAAATGGGTATCAAATAGGCACTTAAATTTTATTGCTTTATTCAGATCTTGACAATATTGTTGATTATTCCCTATACAATATTCGAAACAAGAGCCATTGCATATATCTCGAGATTTATAATAACACTCGGAATGTCCATTGAACTTGTAGAATTTGAAGCTATGAGAAGTATTCATGGTTTGACTCCGATAAGTATGTGTCAAACGCTTGTTTACTATTGTAGCCATTTTATAGGATATAGGATGTGGTACATGTTTCTAAATAGTTCAAATTCTTGCATCCTTTGCAGCTACCTCCTTACCTAGAGCTTGTTTGAGAGGAATTTTAATTAGATTAAAATTGAAAAATTAGTCATTATTGTTGATTTTTATTAGACGAATAGGATCCAATAACGGCTATATTTTCAATTTTAATCCAATTAAAATCCCTCACAAACAAGCCCCTAATATGATTTGAGCCGATTGTAATCCAATCTTTATTCTACCAATTGTTCCTGTCAAATAAAAAATATTTTTCCGTGGTAAATTGTATGGTTCAATTTATTTTAGGGATAATTATTACTGATTTTTTTTTTTTTTTTGCAGACTTCATCCAAACATTTTATATGTACTATCTACAATCTCAAACCTTTAAAATAGTTGCAGCACAACAAAAAATGTATGGTTTCATATGGTAAATTGTTNTAAACATACTATAAACTAGTATAAAATCACCCACCCCACCCCATCCCATCCCAACCCTACTCCCACCCCTACCCCCATCTTCTTAATATTCTTCTCCATTTTGGCCAAAAAACATAATACCACCACAATCAAAACTTTATTCCCATGCCCTTCCTTGCTTTCAACCCACTTAGCCAAATTTACTATACATACATAGATATACATGTATATAAACCCACCAATCTAGACACACAATCGAAAGAGGGGAATGAGGGGACTGCATTTTTGTGTATAAACGCAACTTGAATGAGAATCAAGAGCCCAAGAAGGTCCCAAAGGACACATGAAACAAGATGATTGTTGACCTCGAAAAATGTAGGGACGACATGACCAATAGATCTCAAGACCTCTCAATTCACTTAAACTTGCTCCTGCACACTAAAATAAATCGTTAGCCACTTGTGAAGTAAGTATTTTGATGTAGGATGTGCTTTAGACATGAGCCACTTGTGAAAAAGGGGTTCGGTTTTGGGAAAGTATATGACTAAATATAGAGAGCAAAGTTAAAACATGAGAGACTAAACTTGTATTACCTTTGCAATAGCATAATGTGTGAGCTGTTATAGTGAAAGATAATGAGAAAGAACCGTTAGATCCAAAGATACATGGTCTCGTCTACACGGTTGAGGCATCTCATCATGGGCGTCAATCAATCAAGTGCATTTAATGTTATGACCTTTTTGCCGCCCTAAACCTAACTCATAGAGCTTGGACTTGATCTGTTGAATTGGTAGGGTGACTATTGAAGTGACTTGTCACATCAATTATTCATTAAATATTTTGTATGAAAAATCCTCTACACTCTCCCTACCAGCCTCACCTTGTCCATGGGGTTCAACCTTTTATGGTTAAGATAATGGTAGATGATCTTGGGGTCAATGCTTTTTATGTCTTCATGTTTCCAAGCGAAGATGTCCTTGCTCTTGCATAAGAAACTCTTCAACTTTTCCTTAGCTTTTGGAGATAAATCCTTTTTCACTTGAAGTGCTTTTGTGGGAACTTGATGGTCTACTAGGAAACTTTCCAGTTCTTCCACTGGATTTGTCGAGTAATTGGACTCTATGATGCAAGGGTCCAGTTCATCATCCAAGGGCTATCCCTTCTTTAGGGACGTCTATCATTTCGATATCTATCCCTTGTTAAGAAGCATGCACTTCTCTAGGTGTATCAAGCATTTTAATGTCTAACAATACCATATTAACACTACAGGATTCAGCATTTCTCAAGGAATTGAGGTAACAGTCCATTGATCTCATTTGATCGCCTTTGACTGTTGCAATACCATAGTCAGTAGGAAACTTCATGCATAGATTGAGAATATAAGTAATGGCCTATAATTCTTTCAATGTGGGTTAGCCTAATACTCCATGATATGCTGACCTGTGATCTATAACAAGAAACTTCATAAAATGATGGGTCACTAAATGAAGAGGTAACTTTTCCCTTAGAATGATGCTATCTTAGTGAACCTATATAATGGACAAGTCATAGGGGTGAGCTAGTGATCCACTAACATATCATATATGGCTCCAAACGAAATGTTAACGGAGCTCCCATTATCAACCAGCATGTGCTTCGACCAATTGCATGCAATAATAGCTCTTACCATGCATCACAATAGGGATAATGTAAACCTGCCACACCTACCTGTGTGAAAGTAATGAGTGGTATGTTCCCAACTCCATGAGGGTTGCTATTGACTATGTAGCTAGTCATTAGGTGGGGGTCCTTAGCTTTCCAGCACAATTCTTTGAGAGTTTTGACACATTCCTCCCACATGTAGACCTCCAATGATTATCTCTATCTCGCGAATGGAAGCATTATCCACGTCTTATGAGAGTCTCATTTTTGCCTTTGGCCACTTCTAGACCTTTTTCTATTTTTGTCCCTCTTATGATGAGGGAAATCTTTCCTAGGATATCGTCTTGCCTCATCTCACCTAGGATGTTAATCATGCCTAGACGGGGACAGACTCCTTTTTATGTGGTGATCATCTCTTATACTGTATGGGCATCAATTCGTTTCGTGTACTGCGATATGGATATGCAATCGTTCGTACGATGACTGTAGGTTTGATTATAAGTACAATAGGGCATATTTATAGGCTCATTGTTTCGACTTCTATTTCTGTCCCTTGAATGTGCTGGCTATCTTGGGATGCTGGGTCCAACTATTCATATGCTAATGATGGTACACCATTTAGGTTAGATGTGGATAGGGCCTGACCCGAGGTGGGGGCGATTGTATGTTCAACTTGAGTCCATTGCTAGTCTACCAAATGGTAGACAATGTCTTTACCTTTGCCATTTGTGTGAGTGGAAGCCCCGTGGAAGTTCTGTTGTAATGATCACTCAATTCTTCATTGATGATTTCGCTTCTTATCATTTCCACTGATGCATCATAAGTGGTAGGTTTTTTGTTACACACATCTCTCCAGGAGAAGGTATTCATGTTAAGGCCTCCTCTCAAAGTTGATAAGGCCTCTCTATCAATGACTTGTTCACAATAGCTCATTTCGTTCGTGAAACGGACTAACTAGCTTTTCAAAGTTTCACCTGCCTATTGCATCATATCTTGTAAGCACTGAACATAGGCTTCCTCATCTTTGCTAGATAGGGTATTAGTTCAGGAATGCCTTTTTGAGATTAGGCCAGCTCATGATACTCCTTATCAGTATTCTACTATACCATATTTCAACTGCTCCAGTTAAGGTAAAGTAAAAGGCTCTACATTTCAGTGTAGGGGAGACACCTCTTAGACTCATGTGAGTCTTGTAGTTGTTGTGTTTGAATGGTGTTTTCTGATTATCCATCCGTCTATTGATGATAAGCTATACTAAACTTCAATCTCGTCTCCATTGCTACCTGCAAACTTTTTCAAAATTTCGATGTGAATCTCGGATCTCTATCTAAAATAATGGTGACTGGAACTTCATGTAATCTGACTATTTCTCTAATATATAACTATGCGAGTTATTCCATATTAAGATTTATTCTTATTGGCAGAAAATGGGCTTTCTTCGTCAAATGATCAAGCACTATCCAAATAGCATTGTGATCTCTTACTGATCTTGGAAAGCCTATCTCCAATTCCATAGCTATGTGTTCCCATTTCCATTATGGAATATCCAATGATTTCATTAGTCTTGATTGCCTTTGATGTTCAGCTTTGATCTACTGACAGATAATAAATTTCTCCACGAACAGACCAAAACAATAGTATTTGCCCAGGATTGTTGAAATTTACCATGGTATTCTACATTTGTTTTGGTTTGTTCGTGGCAAATATATATAGGTATTCTGTGTATGAAAATATTGATTGCATATCTGTGTTTGGTTTTTAAGAGAGAGCGTAAAAGGGAATGGGCATCGAAATGAGGGAATATATTTGCCACAGGATGTCTAAATTGACTTAAGTGCCATTTTGTGTTGTAGGACCTGTTTGAGCCCCATTTTTGTGTAAAATGCATTTTTAAATAGTAGATTGACGAAAAATGCATGGTTAAAAATGAAGAAAAAGTTTTTGGATTAAAAGAATAGAGAAAAATATAGTTTAAAACAATTGAGATCAAACAAGGTATTAATTGTAAATCTTGACCATACCCCACATAGTGAGAATTAAAATCAGATTTTTAGTAGATTTTAATAAAAGTTAATGAAATGTGTGATCGGAAAGCCTGGGTCCCATAAAATACGCGATTAAAATTAATTATTGATTTGATTTAAATTAAATTAATACCAAGCATGGGCTATATATAGTTTGTTAAATAAATTTTGACTATATAAAGTTTGTTATGATTATGATTTTTTTTTTGGGCTATAGATCTATAAATTTTGTTAATTCGTAAGTCTTTACTTTTTAATTTATGAAAGTATTTAATGTTTATAACATTTTCTTAATTATAAACATGTAATTCCCAATTTAATCAACTTAGATATAAGGTATACATATATAATTAAGGATTAATAGCTGAATACCCCCTGTAAACATTTCATTTTGCGATATACCCCATACATATTGGAAATCGTAGAAAACCCCCTGTTTGAAACATTTTGTGTGAAAAACACTCTACTGTCAACATCCGTCTAGTGTGCCTTAAATCCCAGGGAAAATGGAAAAATAACACAAGACAAATGCGTCAATTTATGTTTTCGTCTTTACTAACACCCTCCCAAAACAAAGATGGGTTTTTTTATATCCCTCATTTCATTACCTGACACCACTTCATTTCTTTCGTACGTAGCTGCAACACTAGACACTTAGCTCCGATGGAATCCCAACTGTGCAGATGCGGAATGGAGATTGAGCTGAAGACTTTGTGGATGGCAGCGAACCCAGAAAGAAGGTTATTCACATGCACACGACGATTGGTAATGGAAACCCGAACACAGTTTTTCAATTAATTTTTTACTGAGTATGCTCAAACTCTAATATTTTTTTAGTTTTCTACAGCAAAATGGAGGTTGTGGGTACTTCTCGTGGTTTGACCCATCTATGTGCAGTAGATCTATGGAGATCATACCTAGGCTATTGAGATCCAAGAATGCACTCGAATAACAGATGTTGGAACTGTAGAGGCAGAGCAGTGATTTTAGATTTAGGTTTTAGGTTTTTGTGTAGGTGTGTAGTGATGTGGGTTCTTGGAGGAAAATAAAGTTTTGATTGCCTTGTAGATGTGTTTACTGAATGAATGCTAGTGAATGTTGTGCTTTCGTGTTCAAGTACTGTAAGTTAGATGTTCAATATGATGTTCCAATTTCATCCTCTATTTCATCTCTTATTGTTTGGTTGTTCATTGGTAATGAATATGCAAGAAGTCTTGTTATCTGAATTGATTGCGACATATTGAATAGGTTTCATAACACAACCCTGTAAACGTATAACAATGTGCTATACAACCCTATATTATTCTAAACCTAAGACATCTAAACCTTGTTTTCTATGGCTTTTGTACGAAATCAACCCTGGATTGATGAAGATTGCGAAGCATAATCCCATAATCCCCAATCCCAATTCAATATTACGCACACCAAAAGCTATACATCGACACCCCAAATATTACTAGTTAATATTAAAAATTGTTCACATTAATATGGAATACGAAAAGCATTACAACCAAAAACCAAAAATCAGGACCAAAAAAAAAAAAAAGGCATTTCAGTTTGCAGCTGGTGGTTCCCTTCCTCTGTACTTCATCATGTTGTGCCCAGAAACACGATATAAAGAAAACCTCATCAACATTCCTTTCCTAGATTGAGGTGCATCAACGGATGCTGTTGTGTTAGACGGTGTGGACGTTTCACTTGCCTTCTTTCGCCAATTCTTTTTTGGTCTCCCAGCCTTCTTAGTATATACAGGTGGTGTCAAGGGATTAAGCCTGGCGTTCGGCCATGTATTTGGGCTTATCACTGGGATATTTTCGGTGTATACATCCGAACGTACACTTCTTTCTTATATACATCATCCACGTAATCTGTAACATTCTGCATGCCTCATGATAATAGTGTCGCAATGACATGGTTGCATGGTATACCCATTAACTGCCACATCCGACATGAACAAGTCCTAGCAGTCAGGTCAGCTGCACACAAAGTTTGAGTTTCATGGTGTCATATTTGGAATTTTTGGTTCCCCGAATAGTCAGCATATTCAGACCGCTATAGAATTGTATTTTTCTGAATGATTTTCATTATTCTTGGTCCCACGATTCATCTCCACTTGTTGCATGCCTTCATCCTTGCCATGATTCGAATGTACTTTTCGTTGCATCAAGTACATTCGAATCTCCTCTAACATTGACAAGATAGGCTTCTCCCGTACACTCAAGATGGTCGCGTTGAAGACTCCGATAAATTGTTCAGTAGCATATCACAATTATTCCCCACTTTAAAATGTGGTTTACTCCAATGCGCTTCCGGCTTCAATTGTAACCAACCGTATGCAGCAGGGTCCAGATCGCACATCTTATTTATCTATGTCACCCATGCAACTTCAATTGTAGCTCTTGATGCTACCCAGAGTAAATTCTTCAATACGAGATCCTTGTATATTGCACTAAAGTTGTTGTAAAGATGTCGTACACAAGTATGATGTTCGGCATATTCAAATATTTGTTCAAGAGCTTGTACAAGCCCCTTCTGCTTATCAGACGTGAAAACCCAGTTGTGGCTGTTCACTATACCCAAATCATCTCTTAACAACTCCAAAAACCACCTCCGATTTTCACCGTTCTCAACCTCCACTGCAGCATACGCTATAGGATAAATCTCATTGTTACCATCCACACCCACTCTTATTACGAACTGGGATATAGCAACCTTCTGTGGTACTTTCTCCCGCTTTATTACATGCACTACTCTCTGGGACCTCAAACACTGGTTCTTGCGCTAAAGTTGCTATCTAGCTAGGCATAACTACATAAATCTCAAGCAACCTATGTCTTTTAAGGTCCTTCAATGTCTCCCTCACATTAGATTCACTGCGCAATCTTCTCAAAGCAATACCTAATTTATCTTTCTGCATCCTAAAGTAAAATTCTAAAGGCCTACAATCACCACAAAAGTGCTCAAAAGCCTGGAACTATTCCCTATTGAAGTATTCAGCCCTCACAAAGTCCACAAACATGACCGTACCGTGCTCATATTTGACATTATTCGGCTTATCAAAAAAGACACCACCAGTGTGTATAGCCATTCTGAAGTAGTCTGTGTATTCGGCTTGATGATAATGTAAATAAGGGTTAGTACAGGAATCAGTTCAAAGCCTATAACAAACAACGTTCACACACTTTTTACAACGAAATTCTAAGAAAACACATAAACAATCTTAACAAAAACCCTTTATTCCTTCAATCGCAAAAATAGAGCAACTTACCATATACAGGTGCTTCTTCAAACCCTCTGAGTCTTGGAGTCTCCATTCTCGATAATCACAGTCAAACTGTAAACATACCAAAAAACAACTAATTTGAATATCGTATTCCACAATTTCACAAATTTCACACGTGCATTTTTTTAACAATAAAAACCCGCTTCCACAACTTATTGTTGCACCTTCATAGAAGAATGGCAATTGTTCAGATTTCAGAACATCTCGAGGAAACTTCTACGTTCGTGGGTGAACAAGGAATTGACCTTTCAACTTGGGTTAGCAATGAGTCCTCTCAACCTTCGTGTCGCTTCGTCTTGCACAAAACCCCCCTCTTCGTGTTGGGAGGGTGTTATTAAAGAAGAAAATATAAATTGATACATTTGCCCTTTGTTATTTTTCCATTTCCCCCCTTTTTCCCTGGAATTTAATGGCACACCAGACGGATATTACGATAAGGGTGTTTTTCCCACAAAATGTTTGAAATAGAGGGGGTGTTCTACGATTTTCTATAGGTAAGAGGTATATCACAAAATGAAACGTTTTCAATGGGTTATTCTGTTATTAATCTTATAATTAATTATTTAGAACGTTTTGTCTTTTTGGTACATAGAACTTGACAATTTGGTTTAGTGTGATATTTTGTAGGGATGACAAAATATGCCACCCTATCTCGTTGGGGAGTTAGGACATGAATGGAAAATCTGATCTCCGTTTGAATCCAACTTGAACCGTATTTTTTAATATTTTTACGTTTTTAATTTAGATTATATTTTAAAAATAAAAAAATTTCAAATAGTACATGTTTAAAAATATGAGGTGTTAAATTAAGCACCTTGGTGGACCGTCTGCCAATCTCATTGACATCCTTAGTATTTTGTGCAGATAGTACATGTTTAATTAATTAGATCAATTTCAAGTATATTATATTTATCTAATCAAGAAATTTATCAAGTTAAAATCATCACAATTCACTTGTGTCGCCACTTGTCACCTCTCAATATGGATCTTCTCAACTCTTACTTCTCTTAGCCTCAACCGTGCAACTACTCACCCTTTAACAACGCACTTTTTTGTTAAGTTGATTTAGAATAAACAATCTACCCTGATAAACCTACAATAATTATATTTGTTATGTGAGCAAAAGTACTTCATAACATATTAATATATTATACGTTTGCACGTACTTCTTAATAAATTATGGATAAGGTAATCAGGATTGTGCTATCCAACCTTTCAAATATTTTTGTTATAAGGTGACCCTCAAAAGTGAGGTCTTGAGATCTTAACATATTTAAATATATGAATTTGGATCCTACTTGACGGAATCAGTCAATAAAAATATTAAAATCGCACGCGAGTTTCACATTACTTAAAGCATGAACAACAAAATATTTAAGTAATATGATATTTTTGCCTTCCAAATTTAAATGACATGAAAGTAACGAGATTTCAATGTACATTCTATCATGCAATAAATTAGATTTACATATTTAAATAAGTTGGGACTCTGAACAAGGTTGAAGATACATAACCACACACATGAAATGTTAAGGGTGTTTGATTTGTAATTTTTCAATTTTCATTTTTTAGAACTCTCAAAATTCAGTTGGTCTGATATTAAATTCTTGGAGTAAATTATCAATTTATAAGTTTTTTCATGTAGAGAGAGACTAACAAAGTTTCTTATCCCTACTATCTTAAAAGAGGGAACCAGCCAATTACTGTTATTTGTGAAGCATTTTTCTTCCCCATTTTATCCATAATAGTTCATTTCCCATCCACGCATATCTCTTGAAAGCAAAAGGATAATATGAACTTCTTTTTACCCACAATTGTTGACTAGGAAAAGACAAAGGAAAGCACTTACACAATTGTTGACCGGAGAAAGATTAAAAAGGAAGCAATCACAATTGTTGACCCAATCAGCTCTCCAAAGATTCAAGTTTAAAATTTTAATTTTATAATAATCGAATGTAAAAAAAAAAGAAAAAAAAAATTGGGCAATGAATATATATCGAAAGGAAAAAAAATGGTCTGCACAGTAGGTATGGAAAAAAAATATTGAAAAGGAAAAAAATTGGATTCCATATTGAAGGAAAATATTCGAACAAAAAAAATGACTTAAATTGACGATTTGGAAGGGAAAACGGCGAAATTTGGCATCGAAAAAGACTCTACCCAGCGAATAGACATTTTCGAACTGGGGTCATGAGTGCGATTATGATAACCATATCTAAAGTTATGATTGAAATACTAAAAAAGGACCAAAGTTGCACAAAAATATGACTTCCGGAACCGAATTGTACAAGTGTCAAAAGTTTAAGGACCTAGGGTTGCAATTTTTGAAGGATGAAATTGATAGAGAAGTGAAAATATAAGGTCTAAAAAGTACAAGATGAAAGTTGAAGAACTTCACGCACAATTACCCCGAGGACTTAATTGCAACAAATGAAAACAAAAAAAATATAAAAAATTAAAAATTTAATGTCTCTCCGTGGTGCACGGAGCGCGCGCACGGAGCATTTGCTCCGTGGTGTCTGGAGCAATGCTCCGAAATTTTTTTTAAAGGCATTAAAAAGATTATGTTTTTCCTACTTTTCAACAAATAAACTCTTCAACAAATGGTTCATTTCTCCAGTACAACAAACGAAATAAAGTAAATCCTTGAATTTTCGACCTGCAATCTTCGATTTCCGTTATACAAAACACATCCGCCTGCCTGCAATCTACCCTTTCCGTTCTACCAAACCCATCTGGCTGCAATCTTTCCTTGTCATTCTAGAGAACATATTCCACTACGTTAGTTTACAACCGCTACACGGCATCCACTACCACTACTTCGATGAAATCTAAAGAAAACTCATCTTAACTGTACGATTTTAGCCTTCTAGGTAAATTAGTTTTTTTCTTGAATTTGTTATGAGATTATTGTCATTGGGCACTAATGTTATTGTGATGAACAAATTCAATGCTGATGAGATTGTAAGAGCTATAGATTGATACGGTGTAACTCATTTTTCCATTGTGCTACCTTTATTGATGGCATTAAGAAAGATAGACCAGATTTCTTCAGGCAATAGTTTTACGAACTTGAAACAGGTTTCTTGTAGTGCGGCCTCATTCAGCATGAAATTCATAGAAGACTTTTTTCATACTCTTCCTCGTCTTCATCTCATTCAGGTACTCATTAGTGTATATAAGTTAACACCCATCTTTTTTTATGACTAATGTGTAGTAAATAATTTAATATTGTGTTGGATATGTCGATTCTCAGAAGTGTGATTTTTTTATCTTGGGCTTTTTGTTGTACTTGCATTCATGAGCATGTTTTATACACAGTGTTGGACGTGATTACTTACTCTAAGTAACACAAATGACTCAAACGAAGAGGCCTTTAATGTGCTAAGGACCCCATTGAAGGCAGAATCAGTACTGAAGGATAAAATATGTAAGAATTCTAAGTTACAAACAAATTCAGATCCCTTTTCGGAAAGTATGTTTACGAATGATTCTTCCTCTGCAATGTGAAGTCCTTTGTTCAGTTCCATGATGTTCTTTGTAATAATCTGGGAAATCATACTTGTAACTTCATTCTTCATCTACAACTGCTTGTTTGACGAGTTTTAAGGAAGTCAAATATGTCCAAGACTATCTAAAAGTGTTAGCAGTCAATATGGACACAAAGCCTAGTTTAATCACGTTCATCGTACTTAT
>CAIGRB010084743.1:13677-28957 GCA_903798255.1 Fraxinus quadrangulata | reverse complement strand
AAAAAAAAAAAAAAAAAACCAGCAAAAAGCATCTTGGTAAAACTGGTTTTACATAATATGACAAAATCAATGAAGTTATGGCTATGACTATTTTATTTATCTATTTATTTATTTTTTGGGAGGGGGATTAACAAGACCCACCACAACCCTGACAATAAAAAATACAAGAGCCATGAACATTGAGCATGCCATGGTTTCCAGATTCTGATTGCATCTAGGATCTTGGACAAACAACCAACAAAATTTTGGCTTGACTTACCATTAATGATTTTGTTCCGGATCAAACTTTGCAGGAAAACACAAACAAGTCTCACAAGTCTGTTCTGCATGTACCTATCCTGGAAAAAGAAAGGGGTGGGGGCAGACGTTAATTAAGTTCAAGGAGGCAAAGGGTTTTTTTTTTTCTTTTTTTCTTTTTTCTTTTTTTTTCCAGGGGGTGTAAGCTAAGTAGATAAGTGAACCTTGATTCCCTGACAAGCAGCAATACAATTCGAAATGTATGTATGAAGGAACTCAGTGGGAAGTTCAATTGTAGTTGTCAGCCTGTTCACAACTTCCATGGAATGAAGGCTCATCTCCATATGAACAAGAACTGTGAAGTATCTGTGCATTTAGAAAAGAAACTTGTATCATCAAAATTAAAAATGTAACAGAGTCGTCTGAGACAAAAGACACAAGCAATTAAAACAAAATCATACTCTGCAATTTCAGGTGAATTCACTAACTTAATGAGAACTTCAACGGCAATCACAGGATTGTTCTCCACTAGATCCTGATACCAAGTTGTACTAGATTAGAAGAACAAGCAGGCACCATATTTTTATTCTAATCACAATGTAGCTAGAAAAATGACATACTGGAAGATTTTTTGGTGTCAGTCCACAGTGATATACAAGCTTCGGGTCATTTGCTAACTCCACCAAAACTTGCTGAAAGTAGAAATATTCAACATATTACAGATATGAAAAATACAAAGGCTAATGCTTCCTTTGGAAAACGCAAATGTGCTGAAGAACCAGGTAAAAAGCTAGATCTTCCCTTGAAATAAATTTATAGCCCCATAAATGGGGTGCTCTACTTTGTAATAGAAATACAAGTTTATTATATACAATTTATAATATTCTAACATGGCATCAGAGCGAGTTTAATTTTATTTTGAGTTAAACTTGCAAGCTGCGAGTGGCTTTGTGCCGTTCATCCGGTCAATTTTTCTTGTTTTGATTAGATATCCTCGTCTAGCCAAATTCTTTTTCCTTTTTTTTATATATTTTGTCCAGTCAAGTCTTCTTTTGTTCTTGATTTAATCTGAATTTGGATTTCAAATTAATTCAAATCATGTTAGATGTTGGCCATTCTTGTTGCTTCCTTCTCGGAGAGAGTTGATTTTCGAGGAAATCGAGAATTAGTTTTGAAACTTTATTAGATCTTTTGATGCTAGATTTATTTTGAAGAGAATAATGCTATTTTTTCATCGAATTTATTTCCATCATATCTGTTGTTTTAGCTTCCTCATGTGCCATGGTTCCTGTTTCATCAATCTTTTCTTCATTTGTAAATGTAGTACATATACTACCAATGAATTTTCGAAGTGCTACTATTAAACATGGTCTATCTTTGGCCAGTGTAATTATTAAAACCTATGATGCTCAAACTCGGGTACGAATATCAGGTACGTCAAAGTGTCGAATTTTTTATTTTCTAAAATGTAAGATATAGAGACATATAAAAAGAATTTAAATTTTGGGCACGGACACATGGGTAGGTCATTCAAATTTCAATTTTTTTACCCCAAAAATTCACATGTAAAAACTTAAATAATAATGAAATGGCAAATAAATCGTCCAACTCCACCCAACTAAATCAAGTCCAAAACCACCCCAATTACATATACATATACACCTAACAGCTCTAAATACAAAAATTATTGTAGCCCAACAAAATTAGCACATATAACCAAAGCCCACCATCTAAAATTTATTTTACCCCAACCCAACCCAGACAATTAACCCATCATTACATACAAAACCTAACTGGGGCCATAGATCCCTTTGTCTTCTCCTCTTCTTCTCCAGATCTGCTTCTTCCCGTCGCCACCTATTATGCCTCCATCCTACATCCAAATAACTCGGGCAATAAATCATCTAACTCCGTCTTCTCAAACATTGCTATTGCTTCTTCCCATCGCCACCTGTTCTGCCTCTACCCCACATCCAAACACCATTGTGTCGACTTAAAAATTGAAGAACCCGCTCAATAATTCATACCAGTACCCATGTCGTGTCGATATGGGTACTCTGGCTATTTCGAAGAGTCTAAGCATCATAGATTAAAACCATTTGAGGTTTTTATTTTGGCCTTGTTATATTTGTGGGTCTCCTTCAAGTCTTGGTGATAGTTTGGTTAGATTGGTGAACGGTGATTTTTCTTCCTTACTATCTTTGAGTTCTTCGTTTGGCTTAGTTGGCGTGCAGCAATTTTAAAGTATCATTTGATCCTTGCAATAGGAAGATTTGATTGGATCAATTTAATTTTCAAACTCAATTTGATTTTCACTATACCATATTGAGTTTGAGGAAGGATGTTAAAGATGTGAAAATATTGTAAGGTAATAGTTTTCATGATATTTTTCCAATTGTGTAGGATTATTTTCATTAATAGTTGATTGTGTGATTATCACACAATCTTTCCTTTTAGAGTTATTTATAGTCCTATAAATGTGGTCTTCTATTTTGTAATAGAAACACAAGTTTATTATATACACTTCGTAATATTCTAACAACAAATACTACAATACATGAATGCATGTGAACGGTATTCTCCCACAATTAATGTGAGAGAGGATTAAAATACACGACGGATACATTGCATCCAATCTGTAGTTCTGACTAACTCCGGGCTGAACAAAGTTAACAGCACTCCATGCATATGGTTCTCTACTCGCGGTAAGGATATTTATCAAAACCTTGACCTTGTGAACATAGCTGAGCACTGACCAACTATTCCTATTTTACACCCAAGCCCACGTTAACAACGAGAGCTACTCGAGTCCTATAAATAAGGGAAGTTATCCTCACTTAACAAGATAGGAACATCTTACAAGGTTAAAAGCTCATTTCTTACATTATTAGAACCGAAAATGATAATGATAAGATTGAGGTTTGTGAATAATAGGATAAATAAGATGAAGCGAGAATATATAAGTCGATGTCAAAAATCAACAGGGATCTTCGTGTCAACTGCATGAACACAAACTCACTTGATTGCCTACAAAACAGGACCTGATTAGTGTGCTTGGCCAAACCCAGGGGGAGAAGGTTGAGAGTACTCTGACGATCATTTCTCCAATAGAAGGCACAATAAGAAAAAAAGTTTGAAAGGAATTCTGTTCATCATTTAAGATTGTATTAGGATAATGCATACATTCTTACCCTCATTGCGGGAGGCCTTAGAGAGTATTTATAGGCGTGTCTAGGTAAATAAGATGTCCCATCTACTGTTTGGACTTTTAGGTAAAATCGTGCAGCATTATGCTCCTTTTTGGTGGCCATTTTTTGGAAAAACATTGTTTTGAATAGTGAATTTTTGGAGAATGTGTTGTTAAAAAGTAGGAAAAAGTTTTAAGTTTACGTGTAGAATATTTATTGTGTATATGTGGTTAAAAATGAGTATATAGAAAAAAAAAGTGTTGAAAGAATGGGAGACAAACATGGGCTTTATATTTAGTGTTCATATTATCAAAACCCTAAAATCTTCAACACATCTTGTTAGATTATGTTCCTGTGATACATGAATCTTCCGCTAGAGATCGGCTTAGTCAAGCGACAAACAGACTTGTATAATGTCGACTTCAGGACCATGTTGTCTCATGTATGGCATATTACTTACTCGGCTTGATCTTTCTGATGAGTAATGGGTTTTCTAGGCTTTTGAAGAGCTAACACATTTGTTTCCTTAGTTGTCCACTAGATTCTTCACCTTAAGTAGATCATGAGAGAGAGCTTTATTCGTTTTGTTGACTAGTCAACTGATTAGGCCTATATTCTTACATGTGTTCCTACACGTATGCAACGTAGGATTAAGAAAATATACCTCTTGTTGGGGAGGAGAAAGTGACCCCTTCAATGCTTTTGCGATTAGATCTCTAACTGCAGCTCCTTTGCTAGTATCAAGGCACATTCCATAGTCCCATAAGAGCTCATGGTTGATATCAGGGTTGAGCCACAATAGCTGTGCAAAACCAGGATAAATTTATTGAAACAAATAAATTCTGCAACCTAGAGAGCGATTGTCAGTTGGCAAATGATTGCTAGTAGTTGCAAGATCTTACTTCTCCATTCATTATTGGGAGCCTCGGTGGGATAGGCCTGATCCATTGAGGACCTAATCCCTCAAATGAAAGAGACGAAAGCAATCCAGCTAAAGTTTCATCTCTACTCCCAGATCCAATTTTAGGTTTAAGTCCAGGTTGCAGGTCAAACCTGAAATTTAACCCCCCATACCAACATAACGGATTTTAGATAAAGAAGAGACAGCAGAAATAGAAAAGACCTCATAAAATAACTAGCAGGAGTCATACTCAGGTGAATCGCTATCACATCTGTGGGGCACATCAGGGTGGGGTATCACATTTTTAACACTGTTGTCCTTGAACAAACATTTAAATGGTTCTGGCTGAGTTGTGCCACAATATTGCTGTTGCAACTGCTCTCGTTGCACAAAAGACTGGAAGTTCATGACAGGAAAACTTATCAAAATGAAGAACATATGGCAGTAAAAGATAACTTATACAGTGATCAAAGATACGAAGAAAACATGAAAACGAGTTTAGTCTAGTATCATGGATGTCACCACATCATAGGCCTGCTGATGTGAACCAGCAAGTTTTTAGCAAAAGCTATTGGCACGGAATGGAAGATACATCATAGGCCTGCTGATGTGAACCAGCAAGTTGCAAGCAAAAGCTATTGGCACAGAATGGAAGATACAGGATGTGATAGCTTACATGTGATGAAAGGTCAAAATTTTTCATGTAATCTGATGCTGACTGCTTGAGAAGCTGCATAAAACAAGCCATTATCAGTTGTAGTCACGACTGCTGAAAAATATCAGGTAAGGAAAAGAAAGAAATGAACACCATGGAAATTCGATGCTACCAATTTGCACCTCATTTTAGGCGAAAGTTGAACAAATGGGCGTTTTATATAATTTTTCAATTTTATCCTCAAAATAATGCCAACAGTGCTTGTTAATTGTGTCACGTAATTCGTATTTTGCAGAAATACATATCCATTTTAGGAAAGAAATAATTATTTACGGACAACATATAATGGAAATATAGTAGGAGCAACCACTGTAAACAGCGAGTATCTATTTGTTATAATTACAGGTAAAAATATAATACCAATATGAATATTTTATACAAATTAATATCCCCAGGCCAAGGGAGTATCCATCTGTAACAAGAGAGACTAAAAAACACATCTCATATAAGGACCATAATTAATGAATAATGACATACAAGCAAAAATGAAACAGGAGGTATTCACCAACTAGTGAAATACATTATTGCTTAAAATCTTCAAAAGATGTAAACCAATAAGAACCAAATATATAAATCAAGAAACAGTGGACAGACCTCTCCACTACTTTTAGAGCTGGACAAGCCTAACAATTGGAGAATAAATGCCCTTTCATATTTTTCAGCTTCCTCGTCAGATGCTGCCTGCAATGGACATAACTTTAAAGGCAAAATTACATAGATGCTTAGAAAACGATCTCACTGACCAAATGACGATTTAAAATAAATTACAGTATTTGAACATGAATCAGTTAGATAGATAAGCTTTTTCTAAAAAAAAAAGAGCCAAGTTTTAAAAAGTGAGGCAAAGTGAATTGATCAGAAAAATTAAGTCTCAACTGCACCCAACCTGAACGTAAATTCTGCTACCAAATTGTTACAAATAACATGTGCATGCGTTCTAAATTGAATAACATGTTTAACAAAAAGGTATAACTATAAGCATACAAGGTTACTAATATTATTTCTTTTCCCATGTCATTACCCACGGTCTCATCTAGCTATGAACAAAATATTTCCAGAGCTAGGAAACAGGCATGAGATGTTAGTTGAGTGGACAAAAGGACAAGGCTCAGCAGAACGAAAGGGTTTCCCCATAAAAGTATTGGTCATACAAGAAGTTCATGAATTTGTGATTGCTTCACTTTCTATACAAGGTTCACATTACGATTATTTGTTTTTTATTAAGAAAGCAAATTAGTTACCAGTTATCCACCAAACGCTCTCTCCTGTCTCTAACCTTCGTTCCAGGAGGAAAATCCTAATTTTGTTGAGCAACCACTACAAAAGCCACCAGATCCGACAAATACTGTAACAACCCGAGTCTCGTGTTCAAACCATTATATCATATGTACTATCCGCTTTCGAAGTGCATCTACCATCTCAATCCCTCACGGATTTCTATCACATCTCCAGAATTCCAGCCCTCGACATTTTCCTTAAGAATGAATTAAGTTGAATTTTAGTAACAATTGGGTAAGTGATGGACAAGATGGACTTAGACTCTCTCACAGTGGACTGTATGTATGGTATAACGTCTAATTGATACCATAATTCAACTTAAGTCAGTTTTAAGGAAAATGTTAAAACGTTTGAATCATGGGAAAGTAATAGAAATCCATGAGAGATTAAGATGGTAGATGCCCTCCCAAAGCTGGCAATATGTATGATATAACGGTTTGAGCATAAAGGCTCAGTCGTTATAAAAAATGTTCATTTTTTGTAATGACCCGAGCTTCGTGCCGGTCGTTCTCTTACGTACTGTCCGCTTTGGAAGATATCTGCTCTTTTATTCCTCACAAATTTTTGTCGCATTTCTCAGGATTCAAATTCATCGCGTCCCTTAGAGAGACTTAAGTTGAATCTTAATACAAATTGGACAACTAGTTTCGTACCTAGTCGTTCTCTTATGTATTGTCCGCTTGGAAAGCATCTACCCTCCAACCCCTCAAGGCTTTCTATCGCGTTCCCCAGAATTCGAGCACATGAACTTCCCTTAAAAGAGACTTAAGTAGAATTTTGGATCCAATTGGTACTAGAATTTAACTCAAGCTTCTCTTAAAAGGAAATATTATGGTTCGAATCCTGGGGATTCGATAGAATTCCGTAAAGTGTAAGATAGACAAACTCTTCTAGAGCAAACAGTACGTAAGTTAACGGCTCTGCACAAAGGCCGGGTTGTTACAACTTCCACCCATTCTAATGGAGTTGTCACCATGGAATCACACTCTAATCCTATAGCTGCCACCACTAAGGATACAGCTTGGTCCAAATCATTCGCCTCAGTGGTTATGGAAGGTCAAAGACAAAATTCAATTGTACCAAGGGGAATATGGTAAAATGCATAAACTAATCTCTTCATCCTTGTTTCATGGGTCAGATTGTCATAGAAGGTAATATATATTTGTAAACAAGACTCTATACTATGTTCCTACATAATATTTGGCGATGTATTTAGCCAAAATACATGCAATAATTAGATTAACAAATTATAATAAAAAATGAAGAAATGCAAATTATAATCTAATATAGCATCTCCAGTAGTATGTGAATTTTATGCAACGCACTTACATCCACAAGCTTAGAAATGAAAGGGTTTGAAGAAGGCGGTTGGGACACATATGCCTGATGAATAATTGAAAAAGCGATCAACCGCTCAGTTGGCTTGAGGATTTTTTCCTGCAATAACATAATGTTGAACTTTATGCAAATTGCCATTTCATTGCAGCTTGTACTGTTTCAGACTGGTAATTGAAAATAGTCACATATTGACAAACTTTTGGTAATGATGATCTAAAAAGACACTAAAAATGTAGGAAGCAGAACATGTGTGTGCCAAAATTCTATACGTGTCAAAAAAAACTATTTAAATGATATTGTGTTCAAACAATTGAAAAAAATATTCGTTCATTTTCCTCATAACATACTAATAATAAATGAAGAATTTTTTAAAGTAGTCCACTTCTAAAGGCCAAAGTAAAAAATAGTTCTTCCTTATAACACGTCCAACACAACATTTGTCAAATTTGTCAAGCTAATAATCACTCAACTCAATCTTTTTGTTGAATTGTCTAGCTTATACTTGAGAAACTTGACATTTGGTAGAGTTGGGCAAGTTAAGTACTCAACCAACTCAACCATTTTGTCGAGCTCATCTGGCTACAAATACAATTATAGGTAAGGTCCGTTGAGTTACCAAGCTTTAGCCAGAAACAAGGTAGCATTATTACAAGACAAGAAAATTGCAGTCATTTACAAATACCTTTTTAAGCTCATCCGATACTATCTTCCGGTTGACACTCTATCAAAATCGTAATCAGGGGGTCAAGAATTGGTTGACATTACAATGATTAAGAATTTTCAGTCTAAAAAAATTAACCAGAGTTGAAGAAAATGTTTTACAATATATGGAATCATTCAGAAGAGTTCTAAACACTTTGGCCATTTTTCCTTCTCTCTCTGTAGCTTGATCCTTCTTAAAAGCCACTTAGAAGTTGTCATAAAATTAACTAAGGTGTGCATCCATATCCTAAATATGTACACGTTCAAAGTTTGCGAACCACAAAGCTACATTCACCAATACATTCACAAGCTCGCTTGCAATGAGTTAGTTTCAATTTAAGATAATAAAGTTCAAGCAAAATGATGAAACCCAAAGAAATACACCTTTAAGGTCACGAAATCAAAACCCATAAAGTCTAATTGGTTTTCTCGAAATAATAGAACAGCATTCAGCACAAAGGGATCAAGTACAAAAAATCGAATAGTTATACCACTACTTCAATATAGATTCCTTGCTCGAATCATATAAAAACCACAGAATTGACGCGAAACGAAAAATAGAATAACAAGAAAAACCCTAATGTAGAGAAGAAGTGCCTTAGGGTCTAAGAGTAACTCGAGAGCGGAGCAAGCGCAGAAGCGGAGAGAGGGAGGGAATATGGTGTTGAAATCCGACACGATCTCTTCAATAGTCCTTTCTTCGCCATGGAGCAGCCTCAAAAGCTTCCCAGAGTTCTCGAACCCAAGCATCGCCTCTCTTACTCTCTGTTTCGTTTTATTTTCCTCTTTGTTGGGTGAATGAGTAAAAAAAAGAAGATACTTGCAAAATGAACGAAAAAGGGGAGAGGAATTGAAAAAATGGCCAATCAAGTCCGTGTTTGACCACGGATATTTTCAAACTCCCTTTTGTTTACGTACTTATTTTCGCATATTTATAAAATAAAATATTTGTTATTTAAATTCAAAAATTTTTTATTTTTTAATTACACATTCTCCTAAAAATTATTATTCAAAACTTTATTTTTCTCGAATAATAATTATAAAATAGGGGCCAAGTTTACCCAAGTAGCATAATAAAATGACTTCCCAATAGTTACTAGTTGATTTAGATGTTTCATTAATCACAAAACTTGTATTTTCGTCACGTATTATTTATTAAACTTTAAAATATTCTCGAGTGGTCATTGAACTTTAACACATTGCACTTCATCACTCACTCACCACATTTCATCAATATTATTAACCCAAATAAGGAAGAGCGTAGAGGGTCGAAATTAAATCGAGGTCGACCCAAAAATTAAATTAAAATAAATAAAATCTTATATAGATATATATACTATTTAAAAAATAATAAATTATTGTATAAATATATATAATTTAAAAAAAATAATATTAAGTTTAAGAATTTTTAAATTTTTAATATACGTTAATTGTTTTTTAATAATTATTTCATTAAATAAAAACTAAATTGGCGAAGAAAGTCATAAATCATAAGCCCATAAGCATAGAAATAAAATAATTCATTGTTCCAGCACTTGTAAGGTAACTTCACTTACATTTCTTGTTAGCTTCATTTATGTTTTCCATACTATTGTGAATCGCATGTCACTATGGAGTAATATTGAGGAGTATGGTCTCAATTGCTCTTTGCCATGGTTGGTGTTGGGTGATTTCAATAATGTGTTTTAAGTTTGATGAGAAATGCAATAGTGCGGATGTTACTCCCTATAAGGTGAAAGATTTTGGAAAATTGTTGCCTTTGTGTCGGACTCACGGATATGAGGTCTATTGGATGCTTTTACACTTTGACTAATAGTTTCGTTTGGAGCAAACTTGATAGAGCCACAGTGAATGAAGTTTGGATGCATGGGAGATTTAATAGTTTTGCTAATTTCCTTCCTTCGGGGTGCATTTCCGATCACTCACCTTGCATTGTGTCACTTTTTGGGGAAGTTGGACACAAAAACATTCCGTGTAAATTCTTCAACATGTGGCGAACTATGAGGATTTTCATGATGTGGTATTTAATAGTTGGAATCAAGTTATTTGGCGATCGAAACAATTCTTACTTTGTAAGATATTACAAAGTCTTAAATGTGTGCTTAAGAAGCTCAATGACAAACACTTTGCACATTTTTCCTCGAGGGCTGATTTTGCTTCAAAGAAATTGGAATTGGCGCAAGTAGAATTGCATGGTGACCCGACTAATCTCCAATTAAAGTGTGAAGTCTCAAGGTTGAGAAAAGAAGCTATGATGCTTTGTGAAGCGAAAATGAGCTTTCATTATCAACAAGCAAAGTGTTTGCACTTAAAGAATAGTGATAAGTATACAAAGTTCTTCCACTCATTGGTCAAGAGGAATGCTAAAAGGAATTATATTCCGGCTGTAATTAAGATGGATGGTAATTTCCCTACGTCTCAAGAAGAGGTTGAGACCGAATTCATTCACTTTTATAGTGATTTGTTGGGACAATGCAGTATTGGACAGCCTTTAATGCTGAAATTTTAAGAAGATGGCCCATTTTGTCAGAGAAAAATGCTATGATGCTTGTTCGGGACATCTCAAGGCAAGAAATTAAAGATGCTCTTTTTAGTATTGGGGATGATAAGTCATTGGGAGCGAATGGCTACACATTTATGGAGGCAATTGAAGAATTCTTTGCATCGAGGTCTCTCCTCAAACAAATCAACCACACGGTTATTGCTTTGGTACCTAGGACTAATCATTCTTCTTCCGTGGGAGACTATAAACCTATTGCTTGTTTCAATGTGTTTTACAAAGTTATCACCAAGATTCTCTCTTCTCGTTTGAGGCCTATTCTTGGATCAATTATCGATCAAGCACAAGCCGCATTTGTGGAGGGTAGAAACATGATAGAGAATATTCACTTTGCCCAAGAGCTTTTGAGGCAATACAATCGTAAGAGGGTAGCTCCAAGATGCCTTCTAAAAATTGATTTAAAAAAAGCCTATGACTCGATGAATTGAGATTTTCATAAGAAAGTACTTGAGGGGTTGGGATTCCCTACTACATCCATGGATTGGGTGATAGAGTGTGTTACAACTCCTACTTATTCGATTGCTCTCAATGGTAGCCTTCATGGCTTCATTAAGGGAGGGAAAGGTCTTCGTCAAGGTGACCACCCTCTTGCTCCTTATTTGTTTGTGTTATGTCTTGAATATTTCTTTAGAATGGTGAAAGGGGATAATGAAAATAGTAAGTTCAATTTTCATTTTAAATGTGCACCTCTAAGGATCACGCATTTAGCATTTGCAGATGATTTGATGCTCTTTGCTAGAGGAGATGTTATGTGGTTGATATCTTGATAAATTGCCGATCAAACTTTGGAGAGATGTCGGGTCTTAAGATGAATATTGAAAAATCTTGTTTGTACACTGCGGGAGTTCATGGTAAGGAATTGGACGACATCCTTGCTTTAACTAATATCCCTAAGGGCTCTATGCCATTTCGCTACTTGGGCATTCCTCTAGCGATGAAAAAATTGAAAGTAAGTTCATATGATTCCCTCATCAATAAAATTTCAACTTATATTGGTGCATGGTCGAGAACCTTATTAACATATGCAGCGAGTGCAGAACTTGTGAGAGTCGTTCTACAAGGTGTGGAATGCTTTTGGTTATCCATTTTTCCCATTCCGGCTACGATTGCTTCTAAGTCTTTGCTGGAACTTTCTATGGGCATCAAAAATATCTTGGTTGCTTGGAATCACATTTGCCTACCAAAGCATGAAGGTGGACTTGATTTTAGAAACATAAAAAATTGGAATGTTGCACTACTCTCCAAAACACTTTGGAACATCCATAATAAGAAAGATAGGCTTTGGATTAAATGGGTAAATCGGGTATACCTACGTGGAATGGACATTTGAGAACATACAGTGAAAAAAGATGACTCTCCATTAATTAAAAAGGTGCTAGAAATCAGGGATATAATTATTGGACCAGATTGTAGTGTGCAAGCTGGTGTGAATAGGTTGCACGAGTGGACAAAGGCTGGCAGATTCAACACATTGGCTACGCATGAGTTTTTCAGACTGAGAGGTACTAAGGCAGTGTGGGCACCTACTATTTGGGACAATTCCATCACCCCCAAAGCATACGTTCATCCACTGGTTAGGTGTTCTCGCTAGATTACAAACTAAGGGCAAATTACAGCACTTAGAGCTGGACCGAAACTGCACTTTTTGTGGACAAATGGAGGAAATTGCACAATACCTTTTTTTTCTCCTGTTCAGTTAGCAAGGCAATCTGGGATCAGGTTCGTGGATGGTTGGCTATTAGGCAAAATATGTCTACTTTGTAGAGTGCATTAAAGTGGATTAAAAAAGAAGGTTGGGGAACTACAAGGCAAAGTAAAGCTAAGCGTATGTTACTTGCCACTACCGTGTACTACATTTGAATGACAAGGAATAGAAGCATTTTTGAAAATATTAGGCCACAAGTTGATTATATTGTATCTAGGATTGAAACATACGTATACAAAGCCATGTTTCTTTGTATCCTCATGTTTTGATTCATTTTAAGTCTTTAACTGTTGGTTCTTAAACTATCATTGGTACATCATTGTTTGTCTACCCAGTGTACATGTATTTGTTACTTGATCTCTGTTGACTTGGGTATGTTCGGTGTACTTGTAGATGAATTTTGATCAATGAAATTTCACATTTACCGATAAAAAAAAGCTCAATAATGTTATTAACCTAGAAAGTCATCCAAGTCAGAAGTCAGTAGTAAATTAGAAAGGCACACTGCTTCTTCTTTCTCTTTGCCAGCGGCATCTTCTTCCTAATTTTTCATGTGGTTTATCTTTCTCATTTTTTATGCATGTATGTGCATATGAATTGATGGGTGATCTTCCAAATAATCTGGACAAGTCAGAAATGCTCTTTTACATATCTTTATCTATGCTTATTTCTTCTTCTTCTTATGCAAGGTAACCATAAAACTCAAAAATCGCATCCGATCCACCAGTTTCCGATCGAACAACTCATTTTACCTGATTTTTATCAATTGTTGTATTACCGGATGCCCAACTACAACCAAACCAGTTTATGATTTGTTCGACGAACGGTCTGATATTCAAAATATTGTGTTTCATTAATCATTGGACTTTTAAAATATTTTCGAGTGGTCACTGACTCACTCAACATGTTTGATTGGTCACTGAACTTATACTTTCGTCACCCTTTAGTCACCAAACTTTAAAATACTTCCAATTGGTTACTGAACTTTATTCAATGAATCCAATTGTTTAAAATTTGAAAATTTTGAAGTATAAAATACCATATACGAAAATGGCATCATTCTTTTCTCTTGAATTACCTTGTAACAACTTAAAAACTATATTTTGTTAGTTTTGATTAATATTATTGACTATAAATCGAAAATTTCACCGCCTAGTTAGGATATAATTTCTTATTTTCATGATTTGGGTATATGATCTCAATCCAAATAAATAAATAATTTCTCTACTTTATTTTCTTAACGTAAAGGAAGATTATAATTTAAATTAAGATTTATGTCAATTTGAATCTAGCATTATTCTATCCTCTTAAACATAGTTTTGGCGATTAGAGAATTACACCTTCTGGACCAATATCAATATTCTTGTCTTAGATTAAAACTATCATTGTCTATTCGATATTTATTTTATTTTATTTTTGATCTAGATCGAATCTCATAAAAAATCAACTTTACTTGTAAACATTATGAAGTTCAATAACCATTCGAAAGCATTTTAAAGTTCAATAAGTCATAACAGAGGTATAAGTTGAGTGACCAATAAAATATGGTGGGTGTGTAATGAATTGCAATGTATTAAAGTTCGATAACCACTCAAAAAGGATTTTAAAGTTCAGTAACTTATGAAATATTATGAGTGAGTGATGAAGTGTAACGTGTTAAAGTTTGGTAACCATTCGAAGACATTTTAAAATTCATTGGATAAAATGTGACAAAAATATAAGTTCAATGACTAATGAAACATTTAACTCGTTACAAGTGTAAGGTGCAATTTCAACGTCTTCTATAATAATTTTCCGTCCTGTTTATATATTTATTTAATTTTAAAATTGATTTTTATTTTTTATACAGTTTAAATTTTAAAACATAAAATATAAAATAAAATACATAAGAATCAAGGCAATGATCATGTTTTTTGTCTCGCATTATTTTCAAGGTATTTTGCTGAACCTAGTCCCAACCTATTGATGTTTTATAAAAGTAATAATCTCGTTAAATACATGAATACGATTTTATTTAAAATCCTTTAGAGTTCAATAAAAATATAAAATAATAATGTTTTATATACATTAAGGAACTTATTGTTTGACAATTTTTTAATTTTTCAATTCAGCTATTTCCCAAAATGCGTCTAAACTCATATTCTTTTTTTTTTTTTTTTTATATCAAACTCAAAGCATTCCTAACTTTTTTGCAATACATACATCACATCACATTTCTTTTTTTTTTTTCATTTTATGCAAAATAATTATTTAAAGTTAAGCTTACTTGACTTCTTCAGAGAAATAATTTGCAAAACATAGTTATCGTTGGATAATGATCACTATCGATAGGCATATTCAATATCTTTGAATAATTTCTTCATCAATAGACGATTTCATTACAATATCAATTTTATCAAGATTATTCAAAAGTTTCTGGATAACCATTCAATTTCTATAACATACATTACAAATGGTCTCACGTAATCTATGGATACCATCTTCACCAACTCGTAGGTGTGACAATGGGTCAAGTCAAGTTCGCTCGGACCTATTAAGCATGGGTGTAGCCAAGTTGAGCTCGAGCCACTCATGAGCTTTTATTTTATATTTTTCATAAATTTCAAATTTGAAATTAAAAAATCAAATATGTTACAAAAAATCGTAATCATTTTTT
>CAIGRB010084743.1:0-13668 GCA_903798255.1 Fraxinus quadrangulata | reverse complement strand
TAAAAAAAATATATATATATATATGACACTTACAAATTATGATGCCAAATCATGGAAATCTTTGGTCATTGAGTTGTTTTTGTTATTTTTTTTTTATCTCGTATACTACGTCATGATAGTCCTTAAAACACATTAAAATCTTTAATATATCTTCTAACCTTAATGGATAGTTTGATGTAACCTCATCATTGCCACATGCCTTAAAAGCAACCTCTGATGCTACAATAGACATCGAAAATGTTAATAGATCACATACCATCGTTAATAACAATTAGATATTGAAATTTATACGATCTCTGCCATTTCAATAGATCAATATTTTTCTTCCTTGTAGCCAAAATACCTATACTACTCCAACATAATTCAACATCTGGAACACCAGTATTTGTAGTACTAAAATGGGAAGATATATGTCTAGACAATTGATTACATTTACACAAACTTAAAAAGTTTCTTATGTAAGACAATTTAGCCCTCGATATTAGGGCTCACTAAGTGTTCCTACTACTTTTTCCAAGCCTAGTGATGCTAGATGTCACGTTACACCTTTGCCTACCAATGTGTGTTTTCTGTACTTATCTCCACTCTTAAATTTCTACATTATTGATTAAATGGGTTTGTATATATAGTGTTTATAGGTAAAAGTCCTGACTTGGAGGTAAATCGATAGAATGGGAGATCAATTGAAGTTTAATTGAGCAATGATGGTAGAATTGAGAAGCAATCGGGAAGTTGGGGCTTGATTAGAACTTCGAAAGTTCCAATTGAATCAATTCACAAATTATGGGGACCAAATTTCAACTTGACCACCCCCAAAACTTTTGAGGCCCAAATCGAAGGATATAAAAGTTGAAGAACCAAAATGAATGCGTTTGGAAGACGAAGGATCAATTGAAGCAATTGAAAGTGGCAGCACTAAAGATTGATGAATTAAAGATAGAGGCACAAAAAAGGTACAATAATCTAGAATTGAGGGACTAAACCTGTACAAAAACTTGTAATTGGAGACTAAATCGCATATAAGCTGAAAGTTAGAATGGCGGGGCCGCCTCTATTTGTTCTCTCAGGGCTGAATGGCCTGTTTACATCCCTTTACCTATCCCAATGCCTATGGTAAGTTATCTTGTGTTCGACCTGGTGTAACAATTTGGTTTTTTATTTTTTAAGTGAGGGCACTTTGGGTATTCTTCAAGACATGAGTTACGAGGTAATAAAAAGCTATATAAATGGTGAAATTAGATCAAGTAAACACGACATTAAATAGCACAACATAGAAACTCTTTTGGGAAAGAAAACACGAGGCAAAACAGAGAGTTTGGTTCAAACTTAACTGTTGACATACAAAAATAATAAGGCCCAATTAAATGGCCCATAGAGTGAACCTCAGTTAAAGAATTCAAATGATGGATCCAAACAAAACCATGTGGAAGTCCAAGACAGAATTATGCAATAGAAGCACATCATCACCCAAGCCTGATATAAGCCCAAATAGTGGAATCCCGTTTGTCACTCAAACTTGAAAAACACCCAAGTAACGAAGAATCCATATCGCCCAAGCCTGTGAGACGCTCAAGATCTGGGCGAGGGTAATGTATTAGTATTATTTAAAGCGATAGACAGTTTATTCAAACGGTTCATCCCACGATCCAAGAATCTTGATCACAAGCAGTTAAATAATGGGAGAAGTGGTAGCGATTATAAGCAGTTCCTCGACAGGTCACTCATCATGAAGAAAGTGGGTAGTCATAGGGCGACAAACACTTTCCAAACGGTTTTACAAGGAAAACTGTCACAGGGAGTATAAAAGAGAAAGAAGACATAGAAGGAAGGGATCCAATCAATCAACTTTGAATCTTCTTTTAATTGTTAGCGACTTCCGCGCGAAACATCAACATTGAAGGAGGATTTTATGGTGCAAGATTTATTTTTCTACAATTCAAGAAGATTCGGAAAACCGATCGTTTTTTTTTAATTTTAGCATATATTCTTCTTCAATTATGTTGTGTAACAAAATTATTTGTTTGAGTGAATAATGAAACCTAGTTTGAACCTCAATTCTAATTCTTAAGTTTTAATTTTGCAATTGATTTTTGTGTATTGTTTTTATTTCAATGCATAGAGTAATTAGATACTATTCCATTGAATTGTGGACGATAACAAACCAAGTTGTGAGTTATTTATTTAGGCCATATGGTAGGAAATTTTTATAAGATAGAGATGTACTTTTGCATTTTTTGTGGTCTTTAACTGAATTCTTTGGTATTTCGTGCACTTAATTACGGAAATTTTGATTCACATATAGATATAGTTAGTTGTCTTATTAATTAGAATTACCTTCAATAAAAAAAGTTCTCAATTAATTTAGAGGAATTCGGCCGGACACATGGAATCATTTCTTGTTAGAATTGAAGAAATAATTATTGTGAAATTCGTGAACACTAGCACTGTTTCTATTGAAATGAAAATCCAAAATAGCTTTCTTAATATATAGATTTTTAGGAACATCACCACACTAAATTGATTTTGCTTCTATTCAAGTAGAGGTTAGGCAAATTTTGACCGATAATTAAATAGAATAGTCTTCGTGGAATGATACATTATTCATCAGTATACTACTTATTTATTAATATCGCGCACTTATGATTTTTACCGAACAAGTATTTGTGTCATTATCGATAAATATTTTTATTTGATTTCTAACTTTTGTTCGATATTTATTTATTTGTTTCTTTATACAAAAAAGGTGTTTAGTGTATGCCCCATTCACAGTCAAAAATCTTGAACCATTTGATATAGAGATTGAACGTACTTGCAAACGAAGAACCAAAGAACATAATAAAAGGCAACAAAATTTGCAACAAGTCACTATGGTTGTGGAAGAAGTTAGATTGATCGTTTCTTTTTACACAACCTGATTAGATATTCAATGGGTTCAACTGTGATAAGTGTATTTTATACACTTATTTAGACATTGAAATATGAGTATTTGTTGATTATTTTAACGAATAATGGCTTAATTTGATTTGAATTGTGCTTAGGAGGTAACAATCATTGGGAAATGCGGAATTGGAGAAAAAACGAAGAAGCAAATACTAAATTGCAAAAAAGCTAAAGTTTGGGGACTAAAGTACAAATAATCAAAAGTTGGCTTGGACCAACGAATGAACACTCGAGAGTACTAATACTCAATTGCATGCAAATAGAAGTCAACATGAGGAAGAATGATTGTAAACTACCAAAATGTGAAAGGAAACTTCAAGGACCAATTTTCCCAAGCCACAATTACATGCACATCCCAGCCTGTAGGTTAGGTGTGCACCTGACCCTCAACCTAGCACGTAAGAAGCAAAAATTGCCCTTAGAGGCACGCTCCGAGTGTTCAATCGGAAAAAAAATTGTTTCATTTTTCTTATTTCGGTAAGATTTTAAATGCAATATTTTGCACTTTTTAAGACCTAGAGGCCATTCAAAACCGGAGCTACCTAGTTTTTATCATAGTTTGAGCTTGCAAGAGGAGATTTTACAAGAAGATATGAAGTTCAAAAGCAGGGGTTGAAGTTTAAAGTGAAGTTTTTGAGTTTTCAAGTTCTTCATCACTTTCTTTACCTCCGGTGATGTTTCTATATTTTTTTGTGTAATTTTGCTATGACAATGTTAGACTAAACACTTTTTTATATATTGGATGGATGATGAAACCGTTTGATTTATATTTCTAATTCAAGACTTATCGTATTTTAGTTATTTCTTGTATTTGTAATTATTTATGCATGAATAATATATCAATTAGTTGCTTATTTGTAGTGTTGAAAAACTCACAATAAGTAGAATACTGCATATTTGATATGTGGACAATACATTTTATGAATAATATTTGTGGCGTGTGTAGTTATGTGTGATAATCATGTGATTGAATGTTTTCTTTATATATTAATTCGGATTGGGTATATGATCGGGTCGTGTTAAAATATGTTTAGCCCCTGTTTGAGCCACATTCATTTCTTCATTCTCATTTTTCTACTCATTTTCAACTACACATTTTTCAATAAAATAATATTTTTCATCACATCAATAACTTTTTCTTCTTTTTCAACTACATATTTTTCATCAATCTACTATTTCAAAACACATTCTTTCAAAATAATGTGGCTCAAATATATAATTGATAACGTTCAACATTCCACATTAATGGTCCATATTCCACTTTCATGGTTTTGGTAGACATACTTATTTTCATTTTTCTATTCATTTCAACCACACATTTTTGAATAAAATAATATTTTCCATCACATTAATAACTTTTTCTTCTTTTTCAATCATACATTCTCCATCAATCTACTATTTCAAAACACATTTTTTCAAAATAATGTGGCTCAAACACACCATTAATATATCTTGGAAAAAAATATTCGATATTAATAGATTATACGAACACTTGAATAATACTAACTTACATAAGTTGAGAAATGGAAATATAGATCAATAGGTGGATTCGAAAATCCAATATATTCGTCTCATTATCCATTAAAAACCAATCTTTTAGAATGTTCTTAGCTTAATTTAGGATAATTACAAAACACTAACTCTTTTGTATTACATTAGTCAAGTTTGTTTAGAACTAATACACTATACTTGAACGTTATTCTTCATGGGACGATACACGTATTTACTACTTATTACTTGTCAACGATCTCGAACATTTGCAGAATTTTCTTGAACAAATTTTTGACATCATTACTGATGAATAATTGATTTAATTCTAATTTATTAGTTTATATTAGATTCAATTTTTTTCTTTGTTTTTAGGCTATACTCACACAATCTAATTCTTTTGAGTTTAGTTCTTTTCAGGCAATCATCAGTTTATGCAAGATTCTGATGAGATCGAACTAGTTCCATTAGATTTCGAGATCGAAAGAACTTTCAGACAACATGGAAGAGAACAAAGAGAAGTAAAAAAAAAGGCTGAAAATCAGAATCAACCCCAGAATTAGATTCATGATCTACTTCAATTGCAGCAGCCAGTTCAACAAAGGGCTATTGTCGATGAAGTCCCTATATTAGTTGGAGATTATGTAAATCCAGTGCATGCACCAATACACCCGGCAATTATTTACCTTCCATTTAGACAGGCCAACTTTTACATTCGACTAGATGTCATTAACCTCTTTCAGAATCACTAAGACATCAGGTTATTTGAGAAAGTGAAAAATCCACACGAACACGTACATGCCTTTTATGTTGTGTGAGTTATCGATCGTGAAGGGTTGTCAGCAAATGCATTTCGAATGTGGTTATGCCCTCATATCTTGAAAAATGTCGTAAGGGAATAGATCCTCTCTTTACCGGCCATGAGCATCTTGTCTTGGAACGATATCATACAAAAGTTAACTATGAAGTTTTTTCCACTATCTCGATTCCATTATATCTGGAATGAAGTCCACACATTTAAGCAGAAAGATCTTGAGAGCTATCCCGAAACTTGGACAATATTCAAGGATTTTTTTAGAAAGTTTCCTAATCTTGACATTCCTAAACAAGCTCAGGTATACATCTTCTATTATATATTACTTTCAGAATATCGAAATATGTCACGTGTCTCATGGTGTGGTTCAGAAATGAAGATGAGTATAGATAAGGCTCCTGAGCTGTATGAGAAAATAATAGAAAATCAATCTATGTAGCGGACCGATCAGGATATGCTGAAGAAATCAGCATGTATGCATAGTATAACATGGTACACCAACCAACACCAGTTTGTGTAGGTTACAAAGGGCAAATCATACTATTACAAGCTGTCATTTAACCTCCTCGAATGTTATTCAGCCTAAGAAAGTTAGCTACATATAGAACTTCTAGATGCAGCGGAACAACCACTACTTCAACACTTACAATCGGAGAGGGAGGAATTATCCAAATTTCTCGTTGACTAACAATCAAGGATAGGGACAAGAAGGAAATTATCAAAATAGACCATTCGATTTCCAATAGTAGCAACAACCAGAGGAAAGAAAGTTTTCATTGGAAGACTTGTTCTGTCGGTACATCACTATTAGAAAATAAATGAACAAGAATAATATGGCAATATAAAAATCAAACAAAAACACAAGATTTGTGTGAAAAAAATTCACGGGCAGAAAAAGAGAATTTATTAATATCAATAATGGCGGACTAAAATTATTATATAGAATATAAGGATTGATTTTTATAGAAGTTTACTCATCATATATATAGTGGAAAGAAAAGCATAAGATGTGGTGGAGTTCAACTATAACAAGTCTATACAAAAATAGTGTGTTTGAGATAAAATAAGATTCAAGAATTTGCCAAAATTGCAAACTATCCATTCCTCGAATAAGACCGATGCTTGAGCTGCGGTCTAGCGGACATCGAGAAGTGGTTGATCACTTGAGTGGCCTATTTGGGACAACGAGCGCGGAACTTCGGATCTGAGCACTCGAGTTGGATGATGCCGTGTAGCAAGCGTCGATGCAATATTTCTTTTCCTCACACTATTTATTCCTCTCATTTGTAAATTGGACTCCTTCAAGTCTTCTTCAAGTCCAACACAAAATAACAACTCCCAATTGAACTCTCACATTGAATTCCCACTTGAATTTCCAAATAGAATCCTCAACTAAACTTCAAATAGAATTCCCAAATAGTCTTCCAAATATAATTCAGATTACACCCTAATTTTAACAAACTATATCTTGACACGAATTATACTACAATGAACAAAACGTTTCAAATTCTCCACTTGGAAACAAATTCCACTACAAGGAATAAATTTTAACTCTTCAATAACAAATTTTCCACCTAAAAATCTCCAATAGAAAAATGCACAAAGCCCAACTAAGGAAAAACTAAAAAATCAACAGAATTCAAACACTACTCAACATGATTACTTTGGGCACCAAAGTTACTTGAATCATCCCACGAGCAACAAGATCATAAATAACTTAATAATAATTACCCAATAGGGCTAAAAAAATTCTATAACAGAATCAACACAAACAAGATATATTTATGGGACCTTTTGTGTCCCTTCAACACAACACGGGATCTTTACTAACCTTTAGGATTCCACTTGCACAAGTATACTTGTACCCTTTTGAATCAAGAGTACTCAAGGAAATAAGATTTCTTTTTAAATTTGGAATATGTCTCACATCATCAAGTGTCCTGATACCATTAAACATCTTAATTCTAAGCTTTCCAATGCCAACAATCCTACAAGGTGTATTATTTTTCATTACCATAAACCATTGAAAACTATTTCATATGTTAAAAACAAATCCCAATTAGGACACATCTGAAAAGTGCAAACTGTATCAAAAATCTAATCCTCATCAGATTTAGAGTTGTAATTAGAAATCACTAGAAGTTCTATCATGGTAGCTATCTTTTGCAATTCTGGTTTTACCTGAAGTTTTTGATCATTTTTTTTTATTTGTAGCAACTAACTTTTCTTTATTTTGTAACTTATAATAATCATTCTTAATGTGCTCGTGTCTCTTACAATAATTACAAATTTTATTATTAGAATTAGACCTTTATATGTCCCTAATATAACTACCATCTACAACAATGCCATTTCTATGAACCTAGATCCAACAAAATGCTTCATCTTTTCCTTTGAAAACAGAATATCATAAACATTTTTAATTGTGAGAGTATCACGACTATATAAGATCGTATCTTTAAAAGATATATATGAAGTTGGCAGCAAACATGATAATATCAACCCTAAATCTTTTTCATCATATTTAACCTCCAAGGTTTCCAAATTAGCGACAATTTCCTTAAAAATAGCTAGGCTATCTTTTAGTGATGTACCTTCATTCATACGACGAGAATACAATCGCTATTTTTAGTGTAATTTTGCTGGTTAGACTTTGCTGGTTAGACTTTTCGTCATGCATAACTACTCCAATTTCAACCGTAATACATCGGCGATTTTCTCTTTCAAAATGTCCTGAAAATATTATTTAAAAGATGAAGATTTATCTATGATAGGGTCTTTCGATCATTATATTGGTTCTCCTCTAGCGTCCAAGTTGATGGCATCTTGCCAAATCCCAATAATGTATCATCCCAATTCATCTAAGCGAGTAGTTCTCGCATCTTTGCCTGCCAAAGCAAAAAATTGGTGTTACGATCCAGCAGCGAAATATCATACTTTATATTTGCCATCACAAAAAATAAACCTAGAACTGAGTTGTTCGAACCTCGCTCTGATACCACTTGTTAGGAAATAAATAAATGAAAATAATATGACAATACGAAAATCAAATAAGAATACAAGATTTACATGAAAAAATCCATACACAAAAGTGGAGAATTTATTAATATCAATAATGGAAGATTACAAAATATTGTGAAGAATGTAAGAATTGATTTTTATGGAGGTTTACTCCTCATATATATAGTGCAAAGAAGAGCCTAAGATGTGGTGGAGTTTAACTATTACAAGTCTATACAGAAATGGAGTGTTTGGGATAAAATAAAATTCAAAAATCTGCCAAATTACAAATGACAATTCCCCGGATATGACCGCTGCTCGAACGACGATCTAGAGAACGTCAAGCGGTGGCCTGCAGCTCGAGTGACCTCCTTGAGGACAACGAGCACTGGAACTCTTATTGTTTGCCCTCGAGCGAGATGATTGGCGAGCAGCAAGTGCTAATGCGATACTTCTTTTCCTTGCACGACTTCTTCCTTTCTATTGCAAATTAGACTCCTTCAAGTCAAATACAAATCACCACTCCTAATTGAACTCCCAAATTGAGTCTAACTTGAATTCTTAAATAGATTTCAACTAGAATTCGCAACTCAATTTCAAATAGAATTCTCAAATAGTCTTCCAAATAGAATTCAGGTCACATTCTAATTCTAACAATCACGAAGACTGAGACCAACTTTTAGAACCAGTAGGCTTCTATTAAGAATTAGAACACCAGGTGGGACAAATAGCGGCCACATAATCAAGTAAAACTCAGGGACTTTGCCTAGCAATACAGAGACAAATCCAAAGGAATAGATCAAAGCCATCACGACACATAGTGGAGTCCAGTTACCAAAAATACACGTGAAATGGCCAGCTACTAATACATAAAAGGTACCTACCACGGGTGAGGAGTACATAGATCAGTTTGATGAAATCACAGAAGAAAATCAAGTAAAGTCTTCAGACAGTCTACAGGTTAAGACAATCGCTCTGATTTCATTTCCATAAAAACTATAGAAGCACAAGCTTGATAAATAGTTCGTTAAGTTTTTGGATGTGTACAAGAAGCTGCATATCGACATACCATTTGCAAAGGTCTTAGCTCATATGCCTAGTTATGCTATGTTTATAAAAATATATACTATAGAATAAGAGGAAGCTGGAGGATAATAAAATGGTCATACTAACGGAAGAGTGTAGTCCGATACGCATACATAAGTTACCATCGAAATTAAAAGATTCAGGAAGTTTACTATTCTTTACAACATTGGTAACAAACGTATAGATAAAACATTATGTGATTTAGGAGCAAGCATTAACTTAATGCCCTCTTTTCAGGAAATTAGATTTTAGGGGAAGCACAAGCCACTGCAATTTCATTACAGCTAGCTGATAGGTTGATCAAATACCTTAGAGACATTGTTGAAGATATCTTGATGAAGGTTGACAAATTTATATTCCTAGTAGACTTCATTATCCTGGACATAGAAGAAGATAATGACGTCCTTTTCATATTGGGTCATTTATTTTTGGCTACTGGGAGAGTATTGATAGATATATAGAAGGGTTAGTTGGTTTTGAGGCTAGATGGAGAAGAATTAACAATCAAAGTATTCAAGGCATTCAAATTTCAAAATGAATCATATTCTTGATTTCAGAGTGATGTGATTGATGAAGCAGTGATAGAGGCATTCAGATTCGATCACTCTGAAAAACCACTTGAGGCTTGCTTGGTATACTTCCCATCTGAAAAAGAGCAAGTAAAAGAATGTGCTAGATACTTGGTAACATTACTACCATTCTTTAAGCAACCACGGTTCAAGATTGGTAAAAGTCCCACAAAGCCTTTATCATTCGTTCAAAAAGCTCCAACATTTGAGCTCGAATAGTTGCCTACTTACCTATAGTATGCTTATTTAGGGGAGAAGAATTCACTTTCATTTATCATCTCGAAATCTCTTACAGAAGAAGAAGATCAGCTATTGATGGTACTTTGGGATCATAAAATGCAATTGGGTGGACTATCTCTGACATAAAAAGAGATCGGCCATTTTCTTTGCACGCAAAAGATTTTAGTGGAAGAGAATTGCAAAGCTTTGGCAGAGTTCCAATGCAGATTGAATTCAAATATGTATGAGGTAGTGAGAAAAGAAGCTTTGAAGTTTTTGGATGCGGGAATCATAGATCGCATATGATAGTTACTTGGTTAGTTCAATTCAAGTGGTGCCTAAGAAAGAAGGAATTAATGTGGTTCCAAATGAAAATAATGAACTAATTCCTATGCGCACAGTTATGGGTTGGAGAGTTTGAATTGACTATCGTAAACTCAACAATGCTATAGAAAGGACTATTTTTCCCTTCAATTCATTGCTCAGATTTGGAGAGGCTCGCATGGTATGCATATTACTATTTTCTGGACAAATATTCGAGGTGCAATTAGATTTTAATAGCACAAGTTGTCATGAGAAGACCACGTTCACATGCTCCTATGGCACATTTGCTTATAGATGGATGCCCTTTGGTTTATGCAATGCCCTTGCCATTTTTCAGCATTGTATGACATTTATCTTTTTTGATATGGTGGGACATATTATTGAGGTGTTCATAGACGACTTCTCAGTTTTTGGAACTTCATTCAAGGAGTACCTAGATCACTTGGAGTTATTATTACAACATTGTGAGGATACCAACCATGTGCCTAATTTGGAGAAGCGTAACTTCATTGTTCAAGAAGGGATTGTATTGGGACATTTGATATTAGCTAGAGGTATTAAGGTTGACAAGGCAAAAATATAGGTGATTGAGAAGCTACCTCCACCAATTTCAATGAAAGGAATCCGTACCTTTTTGGGACATGTCGAATTCTACTATCTCTTTATCAAAGATTTTTCTAAAATCATGAAGCCCATTTGCAACTTGTTAGAAAAGGGTGTTTCTTTTCACTTTTCTAAAGAGTGTTTGGTTGCTTTCAACATTTTAAAAAGAAAAAGTTAGGTTTAGTTCTAGTATTGGTTGCTCCTGATTGGGAATTGCCATTTGAGCTAACGTGTGATGCTAGTAACTATGCAGTAGGGCCAGTTTTAATTTAGCACAAGGACAAGATCACATAGGTGATTCACTATGCCAACAAGATTCAGGTTGAGGCTCAATTGAACTACGCTACTACAAAGAATGAGGTTTTGGCAGTTGTGTTTGCTTTTGACAAATTAAAGTTATACTTGATTGTGTCGAATGTGATTGTGTACACAGATCATGCACGCTAAAGTATTTGATGAGTAAAAAGTATGTAAAGCCAAGACTCATTCGATGGATATTTCTATTGCAGGAGTTTGATTTAGAGATTCGAGACAAAAAAAAGGGCGAGAATATAGTTGCAAATCACCTATCTTGCCTAGAATCACAAAAATCAATTCCTATATATATGAGATCAATGAAGTATTCCCAGATGAGATGTTTGTTCGAATTGGGACAACGTCATGGTATACAGATTACGTGAGTTATTTGGTCAGTTCTATCATTACCCCGGAGTACTTGAGTCATGAGAAAAAGAAATTTTTCGATGATCTTAAACACTACTTGTGGGATGATCTGTTTCTCTGTAGACGGGGTCCAGATCAAATAATTCATCGTTATGTGCCGAAAGAAGAGAAAATTCACTTGTTGGAGTATTGCAACTTTTCAACATACCGGGGGTCATTTTGTAATAACCAAGATAGCAATAAACGTTTTACAATCAAGTTTTTATTGGCCTAAATATTTCAAAGATGCTTATGCTATGGTGAAGAGATGAGATAAGTGCGAGAGGACTGAAAATATCTGAAAGAAGAATGAGATGCCTTTAAATAACATTTTAGAAATGAAAATATTCAATGTTTAGCAAAATTGGCAAAATCGCAAAACTACCACCGGTTTATGGTTTTTATTATAATCAATTAATCAGGTATGATTGGCCCAATATTATGTCTGGTTCACAGTTCTACTGGTTGAACTGGCTGGGCAGGACCGATTTTGACAATATTGGTTTCAAGGTAAAAACAAGATTTTTAGAGCATTAATCGACCAACAGTATGTTAGTAGGGGAAAAGAATGAATTTTAATCGATTTTGTGTTCCACACCACTTTCACATTTTTCAAACGTTTTTCGAGGTATTCAGAACATAATCAATTGATAGTTGTGAATTTTTTTGGTTTGGAGTGAAAAACAAGGTTTTACAATTAAATGAGACCAAAAACCTACTTTTCGAGGCTGAGATTGGGTTTCAAAAAAATTTCACATTCCACATACCCTCTATATCTTTTAAAACACTATTGGCACGAAAGAAAAGTTTAGGGATAGTCGAGATGGCCAAAAAGTCAAATTTTGATAACAGGGGAAAATTTCCCATCTGATAGCCTAGGCGAGCGCCTAGGCCATTTTTGTCATGCGCACATCCCATTCATACATGGCCTCACATGAGGCCACTTAGCCTGACCAAGTGGTGAGCCTTCCATACCGGGTTGGGGATTCTTAACTCACAATTTGATTTATATACACATACATTCAACATACAATTTTTGAACCATACCCGTTTCTTTCTCTCTATTACTATGACCATACACCAAAATTTTTCAAATAACCTACAAATTTCACTTGGGTCTTCATGATTTATCTTACATTAATCAACAAGGATTCAACAATTTTATTCACAAAACTTCAAGAAACTTAATGTAAATAACTACACTTAGAGCCAAGTTTCAATTTTTTCGCTATTTTCTTGGTTTATTGAAGTTGGTTGGAATTCTATGGTTCTAATAGGTGGAAATGAATAGGTAGATGTTGGGCATTGAGTATGTGGTAAAAAATTTCAGATTTACATGATGTGTATCTATTTTCTTCATTCTTGCCTTAAATTGTACATACTGTATTTTTGTTAAAATGCTCAAATGGAATTTTGGGTTGAAAAGGCATAAATTTCACATGGCACTTAGTTTTTACATGGATGAACATCCCCGAATGATCGTATTCACGTTTTTGCATGTTTTGCACAAAATTGGAGGGACGCAAGCTTGAGCCCACGTCCCTACATTTCCAACTTATGATCATCGGTTGCAGTGGTATCCTTAGTGGTGGTAATCGAGCCGAGCGACCGTACTATAGCAGCCCACAAGCCGCTCGGACTCGTCAAAAAAGAACCCGAGCACGAGCCGAGCGTGCCGGCTCGGCTCGGCTCGTCGAGTTGCCGACCAGCTCGGCGAGCATAGTTATAAAAAAATATATATATTTAAAGCAAATTAGTGACCGTTTTGTCACTGATTGAATGGTCACTGATTTTTTTTAAAAAAAAATTTTTCATTTTTTTCTTTATAAATACTCACCCTAATTCAACATTTTTACACACCAATATTACTCAATATACTCTCAATCTCTACTCTATAATTTACAAATTATCAATATTCAACAA
>CAIGRB010084713.1:57754-85119 GCA_903798255.1 Fraxinus quadrangulata | reverse complement strand
GTCCAAGTTATTCTTAAAATTCAGTAAGAATCGTGTCCAGACAAGGGCTTAATCATATTTAAACAAGTAATTGCCTTATTATTTTTCCTAGATGGGACAAGCTTCTATTGCTTTCTTTCCAACACTTAAAACCATTTTTAATGGGTGCACTTTGAATGTCATTTTCTCATTCACCATCATTTTGAGCAAGTAAATTTATGATTACAATGTTCTTGTAGAGAAAAACATCTATAAAGAAGAAACGGTCCCGGTCAAAATTATGTCAAATTAGCATAACTTTCTGACACAAGATACATTCCCAGTTGAACAATTAAATCAATTGGAGTTTTCTCAATTTCATTAACAATATCCAAGGTCAAGATGGCGTTCAAATAAGAAAAAAAACATTGAATTGTTAGAACTAACTTAATCAAATCCTTCAAAAAATATATCTTACTCGAAAATATTGTTAGGAATCAAGAAACAAACACAATTCTATTCAGTCTTCCAAGCACACAAAAACAACGAAAAACCAAGTCCTAGTAATTTCGAATCCCGAAAACTCTTCGAGCCATTCCAAGAGAATACATTGGGATCAGACGCTGTTTGGCTCGTCCACATCTTCTCGACAAAAAAACAAGTTTGAAACACGAATATTGTATTGCGTGGACTCAGACAGAATAACCAATTGTGCACATCCCAAAAGATTTCCACAAGGAGATCGTCGACCAAAATGGTATAGTTACCACGAAATTTCCACTGTAAGTGCTTCACCTGCATCACTTGTTTCATATCAATACGAACCACAAGGCACGGATCATTGCCTCCATTTGTATCACACTCGATTTTGAGATCATGAATCGGTCCATTATCGTAGAATTGCACCTTTGTACCATAAACCCTCTTCCCAAAAATATGTTCCCTTTTGGAAAGGAGTATAGAACTGGAAACTGAAGAGGCTGCACCAGTTTTCTTGAATGCTTCTTTCCTCAGATCCCCAATTAACACAACTATTTCCCCTTTACAAACAACTGCTACAAAATACGCCTCCAACGGCTCCGGCCCAGATCCAAATTTTGCCAAAGAAAGATCCCAAAGTACTTCAATTTTACTTGAATTAACTTCAAAACACTTTGATCCTTTCCATTTTGAGAACAAAGAGGGTTTTATATCAATTTTACAGATCAATTGATGTGATAAATCATCTATTTCAACACTAAGGCATTGACCCATCAAACTCTTGCTCCAAACAAAGTTCACTAAACAAGACTTACCAAGCAATTTACACCTATATGTGCAAGTAACCAAATTTTGAGAAGCTTTACTAACACCTACACCTGAACAAGAAGCATCAGCAACTTGAACTCCATTTTCACCAAAACAAGATGGGAAGTCCCTCATTTTTCAATATATTCAAGAAAATCCAAGATCTTGTAAAAAATCTGATCTTTATGTACCCTTATGAACGCTTAATGAATCGAGCCTCGACAAATGGAAAAAGGACAGGTGAAAACATACCAGATATGAATTATCAGATGGTGAAATCAAGAACACATGTCCTCAAATGTTAAATTATCACTTCAAATGGCGGAAATTATGAAGTTTTTGGAGGTAATGAAGTAAAGTGCATTGATTTTAAAGTACCAGTAATCCAAAAAATTGAAAGAAATAGGAAAAATGAAATTCTAGATTGGGGGAATATATTTTAGTATTGTGGGGACGTAGGAAAGCAGAGGACTGGAATCATTTTATCAGGCTATCTTTGTCTTTTTTACTATCTGGAAACCATATCTTGAGTTTGAAACAACTTTTTCTTGTAAATAATTATACTCACATCACATGCTAATTGCTCGTGTTATGGAAAATTAAAAGTTAAATAATTTACCATGAAAGAAAGGAAATTGTTTATATCTTAAATCAAAAAAGCAAATTTAAAGATAAATAAACAAATTTACTTTGTTTTTAATTAAAACTGCGTATAAAGGTATTAGCAAATATTTTGTGCAAGTCCTCAAAGTTAAATGTTGATGTCATTTTCGTCCATCATTTATTGGTTAGCTCCTCAAACTTCAATGCTCGGATTAGCTTCTTCTTGTCACTATTCTCATTCTCAAATTCACTATTCGTTAAATTAGAAGTGGTACGACTGCAAAGGTGAATGTCTTAGTATCTGTTACTCCTCGTCTCCGTGGCTCAGAGAGACTATGCTACGTAGCAAAGCCACGTAGGCAGAAAAGTCAATAAAAAAGTCAAACGAAGACCCTTGATATCAAAACAAGAAGAAGGCTTACAAGGCCGATGTCCTTATACTGCCAGGCCGATGTCCTCATAATGTAAGGACGAAGTCCAGGTTGATGCATTACCTTAAAGACGANAAAAAAAACTGTACATAATAGCAAAATTTCTCAAAGAAATGAAAATAAAAGAATAATTAAACGAAACAAATAATCGCCAACAGGTTGTCAATAAGTAGAAAAGATATTATAGTCGACGATGTGATAAAATCGATATCTGTCTATAATTCAAACAAAATTATCAACAAATGTGCTGTTGATTATCATTAACGCACATCCGTTGACGAATGTTAACATCATTGTTTTCAAATCAACGACTATACTTTAGCCGATAATTGTTGACAAAGAAATATTTCACGTCACCAATGACTTTTTCTTTGATGTTTTGATTATTTTTGTCAATTCATACACGAGGAGATCTTTACGAAATATAAAGGAGAAGAACAAACGAAGTCATGAACGAGGACCGAGTTGTTCTGAAAATAGAAGGCTAAAGAGCATAATGTCGAGAGAGAGAGAGAGAGCACCAAAGCACCATGTGTATAATTTATCTTATTATATGTTTTAAAAAGTTAATAAAAAGGAAAAAAAATCCAATATAATTATTTTAAAGGTCAAAAAGTGATTGTGTAAGAGACAAAATATGGGCAAAATAATATATAAATTATCTCATGAATTATTAAAACCCTAATCATACCATAATCCATTTTCATTTTTTAAAAATTTTGCCAACCAGAAAAGTTTGAAATGAAAGCTGGCTTGCAATGAAAGCAATTAGCTTTACTTTTTTGCTTTTTTATTCACAAGAATATTGTTATACTATGTATTATTATTATTATGTCTTTCTTTTTCTTTTTCTTTTTTTTTTTTCTTTTTTGAGTCATAAGTATGGATGTATTAAGCTGTCTATTTATACTTTTGTCCTATAATGCCCATAAGAAACCAACATACCATGTGGAATTTAAAAGTGATATGGAATATTTGTCTTTTAAGACAAACATTATAAATACAAGATATGGTAGAACACGTAATGTTATTAAAATCAATCGAATTAGCTATGGTCAGAAACCAATATAGTTAAACCAATGTCGTTGGATCCTCAAGAGATAGAATGAAGCACATAAACAACACTCAAAATGGGACACTCATAACTAAAAAGATGGAATAATACGACTAGGTCCAACTCAAAAAGAGAGGAAATGCAACAAAAGAATAACATGCAGACATGATCGAGCACTCTCAATCTCGAACTAGTGCACCGACACTTCGAAAAATCCTCATCAAACTCAAAAATATAGACTAGATGATGGATACTAAACCTATTAAATCATTAACAAATTGACCATGACACGGTTCTTTTCAATATCATAGTCAAGTCTAAAATTATGTAATATTCCCTCAATTTTTTTTTTTTGGAAACTCAAAAAGAAGACTATTTACCATGGGATTTGGTGACATTTGAGTTGGGCATCGAGATTGTGTCCAAATTCAATCACAATATGTTTCTTTTGCCCAATCCCCATTTTTTGGGAAAAATGCATTTTTGAATATTTTTTGATTTCATTTCAACCACACATTTTTAATAAAATAATATTATACGCAAATTTAATTTTTTTCTTATTTTCTAAATCCACGGTTCTCATCAATACACTATTCAAATTTTTTTTTTTTTTAATAACAAAAATGGGGCTCAAACATGCTAGTTCGAAGCTTATTAATTTATATGGGCCAGGTCCAAGTCCTTGTTGGTGCGCCACCAATCACAAATCAGTAACACATGTGAGCAGATCATGTCTCTGTATGTAAGATGGGTTGACCCACATAAAGGCCCAAGGCCGCAAGAGTTGAAAGGAATTATATTGCTAATTTCACAAATAAATTTCCATTTCTCGGCTATACGTGAGAAATTATCATTCAAATAATTAAAATAATCCAGTTTTTAATTTAATTTTAAGAATGTACAATAAATTTATTCAAATTTTGGCTACAGAAATCCTATAATTTCAATATAAAAAATCATATTTATAAATTTGAGATTCATGAGAAGGTAACTCTACTGATGAATTGACATAGGACATGCAATTCTAAAATGGGAAAGTTTACAAATATCTATTGCGACTTGGATAAAATTACTTTGCCAAAAGGATTTGACAGAAAGTTTGATATAATTGCATATGACAATAGATGATTGAATGAAAACGTTGACTATGATTTAAATTATCCAATTATAGAATATCACATGACATTATGTCAAGTTTTATGTCAATTTTGATGTTCATATAGCATAATTGTTGCAACTTTGTTTCTCAATCATATTAAAATTTTATCTAGTCTAATATAATTTCGTTGCATATTTGTTATAAGATCAATGATCATTTTCTTTCTCTCACCAAATTTCGTTGCAAGTTCAATGAAAAATCTAATTTTTTACTATGACAAAAGTAAAATTACAAAGTTCGATCCAAATTACACCTAAAAAGGGGTGAATAGGTGATTATGCAGAATTAAAAAAATTAATAATTAAATAGCAATAAGTTACTTTTAATTATATCTAAATAGTTAATCAATCAATTCAATTTCTCTATGTTGAACTGCTGCAATTATATAAAAACAGTAAATAACACACAGAATGATCATGGAGAAATCCCAACTGAGTAAAAACTCCGGGCACTTTGTTAGCCAAAATCCACTATAAACGAATTTAAACTTACAGTCCATCAGACACGACTACCACTAGTATTTTCTGCCCTCCTGACTACAATACCTACAAGCCTCCTGGATTGCGTGCCCCAGCACCAACTCCCGATTGCAATTTTCAAAGCTCTTCTGGATTACGTGCTCCTGGACTAACTCCAAGTTTTATGAATTCGTCTATCTTTTGTGGATCAACGAAAAACTCTGCATTCTCCAACAACAACTGAAACTCCAGTCACCTTCTTTTGATCTTCAAAACTTTGATAGATGTTTAGGAAGTAAGCAGTTTGGTATTTGGATTAAGTTTTTTTTCATGTTTTCACGACCAAGAACAAATCAAACTACGAAAGTTGACAGCTATAGATGAATTTGATGAAGTAGATATGAAGCAATATGTGTTCTCTCAATGTTCAACCTTCGAAAAAATCGTTCAAAGGCGTGCTGGTATTTATATTGTAGGTTTAGGGTTGAATAAGCCAGATAAAAAGCTTTAAAAACGCGAATTAAAACTTTCTACATGACACCGTCGTTCGAGCGAGAGTTTAGCGACAAACAAACGACAGGTTATTGCTCGAGCGAGGGTAAAGCAGCAGGTGAACGATGATATTTCTATTTCTGTTGCTCGAGCAAAGACATGGGGATGAACTGGCGAAATTGCAGCACCGTTTTTCTCTTCTTTTTATATTTGAACCCTAGAACCTATACAATTTAATTTATACAAATTGCAACTTACTAATTGACTTTTACATATTTAAGTCCTTTTTATTTACAGACTTACCAATTACAATAAAAACCTAACAAAATCTACAAAAAGTTTTGCATTTATTGTGGTTGTATGTATAATACTAAGTAATGCAAAATAATGAAAAAAAAAAAAAATTTAGCGTCAAAGTGATGCTCAAAGTAATATTTATATTTTTTCCTTTTGTAAATGGAAAAATAATATCATCGATGGGATCGTCGATACATGGTACATGACAAAAATCATTTTTCTGCAAGTGACACATACAATATTATTGACAATATTTCAATTAATAATCAACAAGCACATCCATCACCACCTGTGACGTCGCAATAAACGTCGGTACCTTTGGCATAGGTCCCCAACTATGAAACATTTACTCTTTCACTATTTTTGTTAAAAAAATAAATAAATGTATAGTGAATGTTGGCAACTAACGATTGAAGCATTGTCGACGATATTATCTTTGAAAATTGCTGACGAATATGCATCAGTGATAACTGATGGTATTTATAGATCATAATTTTTGTGAAGTACCATCATGATTCCTTCTACGATCATTTATTCAATTTAAATTCATTTTATGGTCACTTTTTTTTAAAAAAGAAATTATTTGGAATGAAATTTCTAAAAGTTTGGAGTCTTCGATTGTCTCGCTTGTTTAAAGTTAAATTGGATATGAGTCCACTGCCATTTATAATATATATTTTGAGAAATTATTTAACTATAAAATTGAGAGGAATGTCAATACAAAAATGATTTAATTATTGGGCATCTCACATTAATTTTCATTTTATTATTTATTGTAACATCATATTTTGACCACTAAAGGAAATTCTAAATTTATCAATTCTCTTAAAAATTTGGTAGTTGTTAATACAATTCGTTTGAAAGATCAAACTTATGGTCAACCATGGCACCTTTCATGACCTTCTGAAAGCAAATCTATAGGGTTTGGTGGGGCTATTCAAATTATCAAATAATTCTGATTTTACACATCTCATAGTTGACCAACTCAATACACATTTCATTTCAACTTAGAAGAAGGTCTAGAAGCTTCTAATTTGATTAAAAACAAGCCACATATGAAAAAGTTTCTTTTATTTATTATTATTTTTTGGAGATATGCAAGACATGAAAAATGTACGAATATTCTGATTAAATGAAATCTCTTCACGAGTAAGTTAAATTGAAAATGGTATTAATAGGTGTTTAAAATGTTTTAAACTATACAGAGTCGATGTCCATACCAACTTATTCTCTTTTAAAAAATAAAAAATTAAAACTTGTGCAAACTTGCTTCTATCATACTAGATTAGACAAGTTCAAAAAAGGGTAGGTGCCAAACTCGAGTTCACTCAAAATAAGGTTGCAGGCCAAATGTACATCCAATATCTCTAGCCACTAGCATGATTTGCAATGCAAAGGGACCACAGGATAAGTGCATAGTTCCACAATTATCACAGGCATTATGAAAAATGTCATCATAGCAAAATGTTTCTCATGACTTAATGAAGTACCAAGTGCCACAACTTGATCTAAAATCTAGTCACCCAGTTGTGCCAATGCCACACCTAGAAAGATAAATCTATATAATATACTAGGCTGGTCCCTGTTTTGCAAGCTGTTTCAGGTCTTCTGTAATGCATACAGACACATACACTAGTGGGGTGGTGGCGTGGGGCGGTTTTACAGCTCGTGATGAGATAGAAATTAGAAAGTGAACACAGAAAGTAAAATATCAAGAAAGAGAAAGGTATTTTGTCTGGATTTGCCTGTGGAGTAGAGTAGTCTATTAGTCATTGAGAAATCTTTACACTATATGGATTAATTTGTAATATATATATTGGTTTTCTTTGTATTGATCCTAGATTGATTGAAAGTATTCTCCATTTGAAACCAAGAAATTATAGCCCAAGAACTGTTTGATAAAATAGCTAAAAGGGATGAAGGGTGTCACTGGGCATGAACCAAATCTTGATTCAGATAATTCTGAGTTTGTTGAAATTGATCCTACTGGAAGATATGGAAGGGTATGATTTTGTGCTTTTCATTGCAACTAATTGTTAATGTGTTGTTTTGTCCTTAATTTGATGAATTTAAAGTTGTTTCTTTGCTTCTTGCAATTGCAGTACAATGAGATTCTTGGTAAAGGGGCTTCAAAAACAGTGTAAGTAGCTATGTTCCTGTGTTTTCCTTTCTGCAAAATATGATATTTTTAGCATTATAATTTTGGGTTTTTTGCTGCAGTTATAGAGCTTTTGATGAGTATGAAGGGATTGAGGTAGCCTGGAATCAAGTGAAGCTTTATGATTTTCTGCAGTGTCCTGAAGACCTTGAGAGGTTGTATTGTGAAATTCATCTGCTCAAGACTTTGAAACACAGAAATATTATGAAGTTCTACACTTCTTGGGTCGATACTGCAAATAGGAACATCAATTTTGTGACAGAGAAGTTCACCTCTGGTACTCTCAGACAGTAAGTTATTGAATCATCTCTTCTAAAAGTAATTTATATAAATTTTAATGTGAAAATTTAGTCTCCCCTTCACACGTAGGCTGAATTTATTTTGCATCAAAGGTATGTCACGCGCTCAATTTTCGTAAATGATGAGATTTGAACTCAGAATCTTTGTTTGCTCAATGATGCAATTTTGAACCATCTATTCTGTAAGTTTAAACTTTTAGACGAGATGGTCAAAAATATGTACTAATGAGTATCTACAAAATAAAATTTTCTACTTTTGGAGATTCTATAAACGGGGTATTCCCAAATTTTTATGTTCTAATACAGTGTTTTCATTTTCATTAATCTGTTACAGGTATAGGCTGAAACATAAGAGAGTTAATATTAGAGCAGTAAAGCATTGGTGTAGACAGATTTTGCAGGGTCTTCTTTATCTGCACAGCCATGACCCTCCTATTATTCATAGAGATCTCAAATGTGATAACATTTTTATTAATGGGAACCAAGGAGAAGTGAAGATTGGTGACCTTGGCCTTGCTGCAATTCTTAGGAAATCCCACGCTGTTCATTGTGTAGGTAAGGTTTGAATCTTCCCTAATTTCCTCGACTCTTATTTAATAGTTTTTGAGTTTTAATTCATACAAAATAGGAGCATTTGAAGTGTATTTTGCTGTAGCTTCAATTTGCATTGATGATAAGTATAATGATGGAATTGTTTAAGGACAAACTCCATGTTTCAAATTTGACGTTTCATTAGTTTTGATTTGTATTAGTAACTCTCAGGAACACCAGAGTTCATGGCTCCAGAGGTGTATGCAGAGGAATACAATGAATTAGTGGATATTTATTCATTTGGTATGTGCGTTTTGGAAATGGTGACGTTTGAATATCCATATAGTGAATGCACTCACCCTGCCCAGATTTATAAGAAAGTGATCTCTGTAAGAACTTGAACCTTGTATTTATGCTGTCAGTTAAAGCATGTTTGGCTAAGCTTTAAAAATGGCAAACTTACTTTTTTGTCATATTAAAAAAAAAAATGGAAATGAAATTTTTTACTAAGATTTCGAAAGATGTAACTTCTGAAAAACCCCGGCACAAAAAGTTAAAAGTTAGAAGTAAGCTTAGCCAACCATGTTCCAAGAAACTTCCCTCTGAAACTTGAGGTAACTGATCTGCTCTTTTATCTAGGGAAAGAAGCCGGATGCTCATTACAAGGTTAAGGATCCTGAGGTGCATCGATTTGTCGAGAAATGTTTAGCTACAGTGGCCGACAGGCTATCAGCGAGAGAGCTTCTTAATGACCCCTTCCTCCAGATTGATGATTATGATTCTGATTTGAGGTCATTAGATTATTACAGAGATGATGAAGTCGATCCTAGGTTAAGGCAACCGGTCTTGAGTGTTCATAGTAGCAGTTCTTTCAATGATTACTCCAATTATCTAGGTTATGAGCAAGAGAATGACTTGGATTGCCATTCTATTGAATACGAGGCAAATGAAATAGATTTGTTCACGAGTCAAGAGGATGATCACTTGGAAAATGTAGATATTACAATCAAAGGGAAAAGAAAAGAAGACAATGACACCTTTTTAAGACTACGAATTGCAGATAAAGAAGGTATGTTTTAGTTTCATTTAATTATAGTAGTCCAATTATCATCTCTTTACATGCACTACTGGATAGAACTAGAGAGTCTAGTAGACCATGCTCAACTCTTTTACACTGGTCTTTGCAGGTTGTGTCCGAAATATTTATTTTTCCTTTGACATTGAAACTGACACGGCTCTGAGTGTTGCTGCTGAAATGGTTGCCGAGTTGGATATCACCGACCAAGACGTGACTAAGATAGCAGAGATGATCGACAGTGAGATTGCTTCCTTGGTTCCAGAGTGGAAAAGGGGCAAAGAAATTCTTGATGATGCAAACAATAGTTACTGTCAAAATTGTGCTTCAGATGGTTCTCTTGTCGACTATTTATCCTCACACGGGCTAGGCAAAAACCTTCAAGTTCTTCAATGCTCGAAGCACGGATGTGGTGAAGTACATGGACGGTTTGAAGAGATCACGTACCAGTTTGAGGCGCCCGAGGAATGTGTTACAGAAGGTGCTCCAGTGGCGCCGAGCCAGTCTAATGGCATGCACTATACTGATATCTGGGCGCAACACGAGGGTCCTGAATTAACTTCTGGTGATAATGATAAATATGAAACTGTTGACCAATCAAGGAAGGACGACAAAACTATGAGGATTGACAAGGAGAAGTCCTCCAATGTGAGAGGTTCCCCGACTAAAAATTCTTTGACTCTGGCAGAAGATTATGAGAACAAGATAAGGCAGGAGCTGAGGTGGCTCAAGGCCAAGTATCAAATGCAGTTGAGAGAGCTTAGAGGTCAACAACTTGGGGTTCTGTCAAATTATTCTACTTCTGATTCCAGCACGCCGAAAGAAGAGAAGGGTGATGTTCTACTTAATTCTTTTGCATCCGGGAAACATTTTACTACATTCAAATCCATAAATGGCAAAACAAATTTTGTAAATCAGGTCCAGGATTACGAGTCTGCATATAGTTCTTGTTGTCCGGATCATATGATCACTGCCAAAAGTTTCCATGCTGGTTCATTGTTTCAAAATTCACTTCACAGGGCCATTTCTCTACCAGTTGATGCTACGGATATCTAAGTTTTTGCTTTTGCTCCATGGTGGGAGTTCTACAGTTTTTGCAGCTTGTAGATTCTCAACTTCAAGCAAAAGCGAATTCCACTTGAGTTGAAATGATATTTACATTTCCAACTTTGTAGCGGAAATGTAATGGACAACAGACTCGATTAAAGAAAGAACTGAGGAAGTTAAAATCTTCTTGTTATCTCATGTAGTGTCATTCAGTAATTCATATCAAATGTGCCCTTAATGCACCAAATTTATACTAGTCATTACAAATCAACTCTCCGAAGTTATCTTTTTCGATTTGTGAACGGTAGAGTCGACCTTCCTTTCGAAATCTTATTATTAATATAAGGATTAAGTCTTTAAATTTTGATTTAAAGTGCCACATAAATATCAAATAGTATACTATAAAAAGGAATTCTTCTCCTATTCATCTCTCCTACTTTTCATCCCAACCCATTCTTTTGCCTAGGGTGAGGGGGGGAGTTTTTCCAAGATTAGACACCTCCATACCGAGTTGATCTTGTATGACAATGAAATATGAAAGATTTGATTTGTAACCTAGATACAAGACAAGTTGCAAAATATAATCTCTCTCGAGTATGTGCTTTTCATAGAGTTTTGAAGGCTTGTTCGGCACAATTTTTGAAGTCAAGCTTTTGGGTTCCTTTCATTAATTTTATAAAATTTCTTTTTGTAGCTAAAAAAAACTTTTGGAGGAAACTAATTCAATGTAATTTCCTCTACAAATTCTTTAGAAGAGAACTCTTTAGAAATTAGTTTTCAAACACTAGTTAACGTAACTTCTTCGAAACTCTTTTACAAAAAAACAAAAATAAAAGCACAAATACATACCCTGCCAAACAGGCCTTAATCTTCCTAGACCTACCATCTCTTTTGACAATTAAAGTAAACCATCTAATGCAATGCCCCATTCTATGACAAATTGGTGGTGCTGCTCTAGAAAAGAAAAGATAGGGTGGTTACATGAGTAGACCATCCACTCAATGGAATACCAACCAAAGATTCCCATAGCCCTAGTTGCCTACTGATATTTAAGCCCCCTTTTTCATTAGAACTAAAGGTAAAATGAATGATTACAAACTATAGTTTTTTTGTTTTTTTGTACATGAGAAAAAAAGGGGAAAGAAGATAGAGACACTTGCATGGGTGGTTATGAAGCCTTTCATGCTTTTCTCAAGTCTCAACCCTTTTTGATAATTTAATCAAGTTCATTTTTTCTTTTCTATCTCTGATAATGAGATATCGATAATTTTGAAATTGCCCACCTAACTAGACTATCCACACCAGATGAGACAATGGTTCAATATAGTGTCACATAGACGAATGTTCGAACTTCATGATTCACTTTTAACTTCATACTTGTCTATTTAAGGTTCATGTAATGTACATTTTCAACTTTATGTGCCAAAAACATAGTTAATCAACCAAGCCAATACTATTCTTTTTTTAGTATATGAGACATACTATTAGATTCAAAGTTTTGCCCTGAGCTACAACCTAGAACAGTGCATCTCTCAATTATCTTGTTCTGAATTGTATTGCATACTGGCTTGACGTGTCCTCAATGTGCATATGTACTATTTTTTTCCTTCTAAAAAATCATGTGTCAGCATGCGCTTTTCATGTCTATATTTATATATCATGATGCTCATCAAACTCAAACAAATCCAAACTATGCATCACTCAAACCCGAGTGATTAACCTAGACATCTTTCTTACTTTTAATGTAAACTCCCTAATCCATTGTTGTTTTAACTCTCTTTATAATAATCGAGCACATATTTGACTTTGTTTTCTTTAATACATCCCATGATTTTAGTCTTCCCTTCGTTTATATACATCAATTATGTAAAACTACTTGTATTTCAATCCATTTCACATGAAATTCAAATACACCATTACAAAAAAATACATCACATCGAGTTACACAAAAGCATTTTAAACTCAAGTTCATTCTAAACATTTATTATACAAACAATCAATCGAGTTACACAAAAGCAAGACAAAGAAACTCAAGTACTAGAAAACATTTTAAACTAAATAGCCTTCTCATGTTCCATGCAAATGGAAAACCCCAAACTGCAGAAGCCCAACTTAGAGAGAGAGAGGGAGAGAGAGAGAGAGTTGCCCACATACACATCACATCACTCCTAGTCCAATTTGATATTTCCAAATTCCATTAAAACATCTATAATAATAAAGGAAAAAGAAAAAGAAATTTAGTGCATGAAGTTTCGGAATTTCAAAATTAAGTTTTTTTTATAAATAAAATTAAGTTTCGGAACATCATAATTTGAGCTTATTTCATATTTATAAAAATATTATTAAAGCACGATAGCTATTAGTATAAATAATCTTTTTATCATTTATCAACTATTTTAATAGATGTTATATAAAATGTATAGCACATAAACTATTATAGTTATTTAAACTGTATAAACTATTAGATTCTCCAGCTTATTTAGTAGTTTAAAATTATTTTGAACCTTTGAAAATATTGATTTTTTGATAAGTAATTTTGTGAAAAATGGTTTTTAAAATATGTGATTAAAACTAAGAAAAAAAATATTATTTTACATATAAAAATATTTTATTAAAAAATATATAAATAAATATATTAGAGAAAAAGTGTAAAAAAATAGTTTATTAGTAAATGACAATTGTACTCCCACAACTCTAAAAATTATTACCATTGTATCTCCAATCATTTTCTTTAAATATGGAACTTTGATTCTCAATAAATACACACAATTCTATTAACTTCTCTATTTTGTTCTTTTGTTTTTTCTTTTTAGTTTATAACACATTATCGGTACGAGTCTCTAAAAATCAAAGTGAATTAGTTAAAAGGTAATAAATTTTTTAAGTATAATCATTTGTCATGTGTACCAAAATCATTTTTGTGACATGTGAAATACAAATGCATTAATTCCCAGTTTTTTGTATATGCATGTGAATTTTTATTTTATTTTTTAAATATGCATAAATTCTATCGCAATCATTGCACTTTGATTCATGCCTTTTGATATGTGGAATTTGTGTTTTTAACTTCTGTGTGTGAAATTGATTTTGAAGTTATTCATATAAAGTAATTCATGTTTTTAACTTTTATATATGTGAATTCACTTGTTTGGTATCTTTTGCCTATCGGTAAAAAAATTTAATCAATTATGTTAATTTCTATATATGAAGATTTTTTTTTCTAATACATATTTTTTAATTAATTTTTATATCACATCCTGTCTGCATGATAATTAATTATTTAACGTGGTTAAATATTTTTAGACATTCCTTTATAAATTTTAAATTGATAATCCATCATGTTGTTACTGTTGAAGTAGTAAAGCATTATAATTAATATTTCAGAAGAATATTATTTGCTCCTAAAGAGCATGAATTATAAATTTCAATATTCGATATATTTTTCTTGAAAAAGTAATAGTAAAATATAGTGTGCTCTCAAAATAGCGCATTATAATTCCCATTAATATTTTAGTTAGATTTTATTTGCTTTTGAATAGTATAATAATATAAAATCTATTATAAATTATGTTTTTACTCCTAAAGAGTAAAACCTTATATAATTTATTATTTAAAACACTAATATGTTATTACTATTGAAGAACATGATATTATTGTTATTCTAGACCAAAATATGATTCAGACATTTAAATATTCCAGAAGAATATTGTAGAATTATTTGAATCAATTAATACAAATCAATATTCTTAAAGAATATTGTGTTGCTCTGAAAGGAGCACAATTTTATATTTATTAATATTCTTGAAAAATGTTATGTGGTTATTTTTTAAGAATCAAAATTTAGACATTTCAATGTAAATATAGTATTGATCGTAGAGAATTGTAATTTTAATTACATTGCTTCTAAAGAAATAATAATTTATTTATGTCAATATTCTTGAAGAATATTATTTTCAGACTCTAGAAGAATCAATATTGCGTGATATGAAGTTATAAATTTACTATTGCAAGTAATTTATTCTCCATTAAATTAAATAAAAACCTACAAAGGTTTTAATAGTGTTTCTTAATTGGTGCACTATATTAAACTTTAATGACTATTTTAATAAATATTGTATTGAACCACAAGTTCACTAAATTTTATTTTTTATTGTTAGACATGTCCAATTAGACTATCATTGGATCAATAATGATGCGAAATTAGAAATTCAATTGTACATTGAACGAATAACCAGAAAATTATTCAATTCAATGATTTTGTTTCTTTATTGAAAATAAGTAATCACTAGCTAAATATGGATTGAATTGCCTATATTTCTAAAAATTAATTAGGATGATATATGAGATTCTATCATCCTTCATGTTGACTATCTAGATATTATTTATATCTAATATATTTGGTACATATACTAGATAATTGCATGGTGTTCGCAACCTGAAATTTGCAAAATTACAGTTCAAATTTTAAATTATGAGCATAATTTTAAGATTATATAATTAAGACAGTGTCTTGTTAATGCTAGTTATCCTAAATCTCAATCTTAATTGTTAATTGAGACTCGATAAACGATTTAAAACTATTGTTTCTTAAACACATCCAATTAATTTACTTGAGAACAAATTGCTTTCAATTTTCTGCTTAGGGAATGTTATTATGTAGCATGCCAATATCAAGTTCTCCATATTATAATTAGCTTATGGTCAAATTCTGATTTCATCATCTATGAAAAGTAGAGAATGCTAAGGAAAAAATGCGTAGTTTGAACCATTATCTTAAATGAGTGATATTTAATAACGTAATTTGCTGATTGTTAATTTTGATTGGACAATTTTCTCAGCATTATGGGTGAATTAAGAAGTTTGAAGTAATGTACAAGTACATCATTATTTAAATTCTCGCAGAAGATAATTCGAGTCAGAAATTCAAAAGATAATTTATAGATACATTTATTGACCAAAGAGATCAACAATGTCTCATACACCAACTTTAAATGCTTCAACTCAAATTAACGTCTTGGAAGACAATAGTTAATATTATATTTGATAAATTTATGGCACGCCTGAAGCGTGATATATTCGATTCTAATATAAAAAATTTCAAACGAAAAATGGAGTAATTAATAAAGATTGTTACATTAAAGAGGCATGTACTCTTGGTGATTATTTGTACATAACAAATTATAAAATCCCAGAAAAGGTTCAGCTACCTGATATGTTAAAGTTGAGATATCTCAATAAGTTATGTCATTATCGAGTAAGAAACATAATCGAAAAGAAAAAGTTCTCGACATCATTTTTGCATAATGTACTGCATCATATTATGAATAACAATGAATCGAAATAAATTCATTGAAACATATCGAATTAAAGTAATGATTAGCCAAATAAAATAACGCGATCATACTAAAATTGAATTTACTAGTGAAACTTGAAATTTCTGGACGCGATCTTAGTAAAATTGAACTTATTAGATAAATCTGAGGTTTTAATATCTAGAGTCTGAACACTTAAAGGTGTATATATGTGAAATGAAAGTGAAAAAAATAAAATCGTAATATGAAATATACGACTCTTTGCATAATGAATTTCGTGAAAACTTACATAAGTAGATAAATTATCATATGGTGGATGTAATCACAAGTCTCTATTTCATTAGAGTGACAATGCATGAAATTTGATATACATGTAATAAATGTGATTATAAACATTTATCTTGTATGATTTTGATATTATCCTAGAAGGATTTACCATGTTCGAAGCATAATTCAATTGATATTATTACGAGGGGGAACAAATACGCGCTTACTATTTTTCCCTTCACCAATGTTTTGTTCCATTGGATTTTCCTGGCTAGATTTTTAACAAGAAAATATTTGTGGCGTATTCAAAAGAATAAATTGATTCTTTTTCCTTTATTAAGATTTTTTCAACAAGGTTTTCCTAATAAGGTTTTAACGAGGCATATTCTCTGTGTAATGAATGTTCATAACATACAAGACATTTACCCTTAAAATAATATTTTTATGTGTACGAGGGTCCCGAAGAAATCAATAAGAGCTATTTTTTAAATCATCATATTACTATAGTCAACAAATTTTGTGCCACTGAATTTTTTTAGGACATTGACGTACAAGACATTGATATATAAGATATGGATCGGTTGATACAAAAATTGAAATAAGGGGAGCAACTGTACTCTTTTTCCTTAACTCAAGTTTTGTGCTATTAGATTTTCTTGACAAGATTTTAACCAGACATATATTTTTAATGTGTCATTCAAGGAGAATGTTGTAAATTGTAAATTTATTATTGAATGATTATTGTATCACTGCCGTCCTAAAAATTATTAACGTTGTATCCCAAATCATTCCATATAAATATGGACTTTGATTCTCAATAAAATGAAAAAATTAAGCAAACCCCCATCTTTAAACTTTATACTTCAAAAATAAGATGTTAAAGATATTCTAACAAAAATCAAGTGTTAATAAGTTTCAATTAAGATTAAAATATTTAAAAATTAATTAATACAAAATTAAAAAGAATATCCATATATTAACCTTTTTTTTTTTATCATTATCTAAAACCAAATCAAATATTTTCAAATAATTACATTACCATAGCCACCAAACTACTTTATCTTTCTACAACCCATCTCTTCCTCGACTCAAATCCTGTCCTCAACCTCTCACTACCCTAAATCCCTGTTAATACCACCTATTATCACCATCGAGCTTTTTGCACAAGATTTATTTGAAGACTCCCACTATTAAATCCTCTGTCTGAGCAACATTAACCACATATTGTTTGTTTAAAATGGTGATAATTTGAAGTGTAGATAAAAATCGAAAAGCTAAAAAAAATGGGGAAAGAAAGAAAAAGTTGAAGAATCTTCATCCAAAATAATAAAGAAGCCGACATCCGATGGAAAAATCCTCGAAGAATGTAAATCTCTAATTTGTCATTCATTTTTTTTTTCTTTCAAATTCTTTTTAGTATGAAATGTAGTATATGGGTATGCTTTGAATGGGTTTTTTGTGACCCACATATGCAATTGTAACCTATTTTTGATTATATTTGAGAAAAAAAAAAAAAAAATTATGATGTGTATGACGTGAATAGGTTTTTGTGACCCCCTTCTAGTAATTTGTAACCTCCTTTCGGTAGAATGTGACCTGATTTTGATAATTCGTGATTGGATTTTGCTATATTATGACCTGATTTTGGGTATAGTGCGACTTAACATCTATAAATTCTGACATAATCTCTTACTGCGGTCTAATGCTAAATTTTGTGAAATAATTCATGTTAAATTTGTTTGGATTTGAACTTAATGAATTTGATACATGAAAGATGATATCCATTTGATTGCACATGAAATTTGTTAAAACAGTTATAAGGGGCGTTATCATCTAATTTTTTATTTGATTGTGACTTTCGGACCATAGATTTATATTAAGATACATGCAAGTCATAATAACACGACATTATAAATCTGCATGCCAAAACACAAGTGATTACATATGTCACATTTTATTATTTATTCTGTAAGTGATATCATAGTCACAGAAGCACATATCACAATTACATTTTTCTGTTTGTGAATGAGTTTGATATATGGAAGATCATACCCATTTGATTGCACATGAAATTTGTTAAAACAATTATAACGGATGCTATCATCTAATTTTTTATTTGTTTGTGACTTCAAAACCATAGATTTATATTAAGATACGTGCAAGTCATAATTACACAACATTATAAATCCGCATGCCAAAACTTAAATGATTACATATGCCACATTTTATTATTTATTTTGTAGAAGAGATCACGGTCACAAAAGAACATATCACAATTACATTTTTCTGTTTGTGATCAAGGTCATAGTCATATATCTAACAATACTTTATGCAGGACTGAAAATATCTATGATCGCTCTTGATTTTAAGGAAAATTACAACAAGCACCATAACAAATGTCATCAAGTACGCACAATACTTGTTCCACAATGATCTCGCAAACATGTCATTGTCATTTGATGCTACCAAAATGAGGCCTAAAATTGCATTTCTGTTGTTAAAAAGCAGAAAAGTTGGACACATTGAAAGGAGAGGGAAAACAGAGACATGTGATTCATGTAATTTGAACATTATTGCTTTGACAATGATTTTTTTGTTTATGATATTTTTGTAGACAAATATTGGTTGCTATGTACACGTGGATGAATATTTTTCACATTCTTAATATTAAGTTGTTGTTTTGCGACATGCACGTGGATGATAAACTATTTTTATGCTTATTATGTCATTTAGGTTATTTTTTGAACATAGAAAATTGTTGATAATGTATTTGTGATAGCAGGATATAGTAAGACAATAGTAAGTCACATTCAACACATTACGGGTAAAAAAAAATTATAGTTAACACATACCTGATCACAAAGTGTTACAGTGACACATAACTAGTTGCAAAAATTCATTTTTAACATATTAGGTCACAAACTGTCACTATTAACAGAGACATGATCACCTACAATCACAGTTAAGAAAGATTTGATCACATACAGTCACAATTAAGATATACATGATCACGACCAATCACTGTTAACACAGACCTGATCACAAACAGTTACCGTTAACACATACCTGATCACAGATAACACATCCAATAGGTTAAAGTCATGCTGAGATTTTATGAAATACAGAACATGTTCATAACTCATGAATTTTATGTTTGAAGATGAATTTAAAATTTTAGATCAACAATACATCTTTTTTTAAATAATCTTTCAATTCAACAAATTCGATAATGCACAATTTGTGAATAAAAGAAGGAATTTATAAGTATAAAGAACTTATTAGTCACGTTCACATAAAATTTTAGGTGACATTTAGGTAAAAAGGATCACGATCACTCAAAGTTATAGATTACAATCAACAAAGGCTGAGGTCTGAAGTTGCCCACATGATATATCACATTAATACACAATTATAGGTCATATTATAATAAATTCTCAGGTAAAACAAGTCACAATCACAAATACTTGTTGATCACAATCTAATAATATAGCTAGTCATAATTTTGAATTGAACAAGTAGCACAACACATTGAATATAACATTTTGTAACTAGCAATTTTAGTTACATAATTTCTTAGGTCACTTCAATTGATGCAATAAGTTACAATCTAACAATTATAGTAGGTCTCATCCACATACACACAAAAAAGTAGATGATAATCTCAAAATAATTATTCAGCCTCAAAATTTTCGTGTTCAATTGCCAAAATATATGAACAACATGAACAAGCACAATCTTTGAATGAATTCACGATTCCAACATCCACTGAATATCGTACACATTGTTCGGATCCATACACATATGTGAATTCCAGTGATTGAAATCAGATCTGTACATAAATTATTTCACTTAGTTAAGCTGAAATTAAAAGTTCTTTAATTCATTGGCAATAACATCAATAATGACTGTGAAAATTGTAGAATCGTGCCAGAAAAAATAAGTTAGTCTATGCTAGAAAGCTCCTTGATTCTGTCTGTAAGTGATCAAAAAATGTGTAGATGACCGAAAAATCTAATCACAAGGTTTCAAAATTGTGACTTGAAACAATAATAGTTGGAGAAGCTATTTAGAAATTTTCTTAACTAATGAAATTGATGAGCGCCTTGTGACAACAAGAAGATGAAATTGATCGTGGTGAAAAATGTTGGTGAAATTATGTCCAAATTAATAGAAGGATTAAGAAAACTATTTGTATGAAGGTGAGAGAATGTTTGGCCGATCTGTTTGTTTGAAGTGAGAGAAATTATAACTGTTTGGTTTTATTTTGGAAAGTGATAAGGTAACAGAGAATATCCTTAATTATCTTATTACTAGTTTGATTCCCTTGCAATGCAAGGGTTGTATTATTTTAAGGGTAATATTAGAGCATTTAGCATTGAGGATTGATGGGAGATATGTGCATTGGATTAGAACAATCAAATGAACTTAATTTGATGAGATAAATGTTCAGAGTTTCTCACCTATAAAGTACAATTATGAAGTATATAAGAAACATGAAGAAATCAAGCAAACTTCAACTCAGATATAAAACAATTACCAAACAAAAGTTAAGGGTATAAAGGTACATGAACAACATGCGAGTGTAAATACATGTCTCTCTTGCAAATTGGACAAAATCCATGTCTAATAGCCAGGTATCAATGCAAGGTAGGTGAAACATTTTGTGGCATGTCATGAGATTTTCTTTGCAATCAATTCAACTGATCAATAAAGGAATCATTATCTGATTCAAGAGGAAGGAAATTGTTTAGAAACTCGAAAATATTTAATCCTTATATTTTGTCACAAATAGAATTGTACTTAACTTTGCATAGCATTAAGCATAGCCGGATCCATGCATTCATGGACAAGTCTAAATCTTAAAAGGCTAACAATCAAATGAATCTACACAATTTCATAATATTAATCATGTGTATAAAAAGTTTCTATTAAGCAATTCAATACATAATTAGACTATACAACTAATCTGAAATGGGATGATGTTTCAGGTAAAGTATATTGGTCAACAAATACAGTATACATCCAATGCCAGATTCATATGATTGCCATAAAAGCATTGAAGACTCGAAGACCTCGATTGAGAAATTAGCAACAGAGATGGCACCGACGACAACCCCTCTAACATATGCACTTTCAATCTCTTGCCCGATTAGAGCCCCAGTCATTGCTCTTAATAAAATACCCACTACAGTGGAGAAAGAAAACAAAATTCCTTCTTTAACTTCAATAATGAATACAAGAGAAATAAACAAAATACCCTCCTTCAAAACGAGCGTCCCTTCACATAAATTATTTAAACATAATCCCGCTTATCAATCTTACTCTTGGCAGTAATAATCCGAAATAGAACAACTAAAAATTTAAAATCTAACAATCCATATGCTGCTCACCAAAAAGTATTCATTTTTCAATTTCTTATTACTTCTAAAAACTGGGGGAGAAGTCCCCACTTCAAGATATCACATTGGCATGTAAATGAATCAGGATATCGACAAGCAATTAAAATGTCTAGAGTTCATTTATTTAGAAAAACTAATAAAAAATCAAAACACAAACTCATATGTGACAAAGAAAACACAGCTAAACATGCTTTCAAGAAATGTTTCATCACAAGAAAATTTTAAAAAACAAAATTCGAGGCCTATGTTATTAATCAATTTTTCTACAAAATTGAATTCAAAAGAAGAAAAAGAATCAAGAAAACAATCTGAAAATAGACAACTCCAGCCACCTAAAAATGTGACTTTGACTCTCCACCCTCAGCCGCACCATCGCCTTCGCCATGTCGACCACCATTTCCATAAATCCCAACAAAACCACCTCTGTCTAAAGCAAACGAGACAGCTGAACTGGGAATGCACAATAATTGGGACCTGCATAGATCCACACATAAAGGGAGGACATGTCAAATTCAATCAGCATGTAACAAGGAGAAATTAGGAATAACTACACCAGCTCAGCTTGATATCTCTCTTTACCAAATTATAATGGTCTCTAGTTCCTTTCCCAAAAAGGAACGAGAATTTCTTAGACACGTCAAAAGGGTTTATGTTAAACACGCAAGATCAAAAAAGTCTTGATTTCGTAGTGTCCATGAACAATCAAAATTAGACAACTATTCCAAGTCAAAGCCTACTTGCTTCAGCAATTGCTAAAAGTGACACCACATATGTTTCTTCTTTTGGGAGGAAAGTGACCACATATGTTTCTAGCTTCCCTTTAATTCTAAGAGTATTTTCTACCTCTTTAAATAAAAAAATATATCTTGCATAATTGTACACGTGAGATTAAACATGTCATTTTAGCAGATTGGCAAGTTTGAATATATACATTATTGAGATAGCAAAGAATGTATCTTCATGCTAGTTACAATACATGAAATTCACACACTTCAGTGGTTAAATCCTTTAGTAGTTGATTCGATTTCTTGCACAGTTCAAGAATCAAACATTTGTTTTATATCACATTTAATATTTCACCCACTAGTCTTGACAGAATCTGTAATATGCTAATAATATTTACCCTATTAGCATAAATAGAAGAACTCTTTTTCACCATGTGTGCATCCCACAGTATGATACATGTAATTATCATTTATAAAATACAAAATAGATGAACATATATTTACCATGAAAATCTTAAGCAAAGATTATAAGTAAAATTATTAAATTCTGCGGTTCTAGAAAATCCAATGAGTTAGAAACATACCTGAGTGACTCTATAATTAAAATGAAGATCAAACTCATGGACTACACTCTCATTCTTAATCACCTGTACAAGACATAATTAATAATTAATGAACAAACGAGTTATTACCACAAATCCAGATTCTAGATAAAAGACAAATCAATCAAGGACATTAGATCCGAAAACTAAAATTGTGTTTCAATGATCACATTTATTCAAAAGAAAATAAAATGAAAATACAAATATAAGGTTCAACATTCCATTTTGATGAACTAAAAAATAATGAAATCAAATACGAACATTTCCATGATTTTGATTGGATGATACTACACATATAATGTTATAAATAACAATTAGAAGGACTCCTATCTTGAGGATTAAAATCCAGCAACAACAATAGAGAGTGAGCAAAGATTTTGTCAAAAAATAATATAATTCCTCATCTCGCATCACACTAATTCAAACGCTCAAAAATACCTTTGGTTCCAAATACAACAAGTCCTACTTCATCATTCTTTCTGAATATCATGTACATAAATGCTAAAAGGGAATATTAGAAGTGAAGCAAAAGATTTAGTATATTGATCATCGCTAATTTTAATTATCGAAAGAGACTTTAGGGCATTTTCGTCATCCCCTTTTGATACGTAAGCATTCACCCTAGGATATACTAATTTAGCCTGCAACTTGCTATCATCTACCGGCTAGAGAAAAGGACCAACCTGTTGCAGCATTCTCTAGATGAGCTTTTGCTCCAGGTAAACCGATCATTTGTTAAATATAAGATTATCGATGCTTATAATTTTTGGAACCCCTGGGCATCTAGTGAACAAGATCCAAAGCCTGTGCTAAGCACATGTCACAAACTAATGCTTCTACACATAATGTTTTTTTGGTCAATGCAGCCTTGAGAGAAGCGAGAAAAGGGATAAACTTATGGACTTTGATAATAAAGGTATCATAGATGTTGCCAATGTGAAAAGGGACTTGTGGCGAGATGGCTGAAGAGGTGCTATAAGTATGAGTAATAAGATTAATTTATGGAACTCAACTTTTGATAAAGACAAGAAACATTGTCATATTAATAAAGAAGAAATATCAGTGTTTTGGTAGGTTTTGTACAAAACTATAGGACTTATCTATATGTTCAGAATAGAGATGTGCTAGAGTGAGTAATCTCCTGACAAAAGGAAAATTTAATGTGCTTCATTTATCTTCCATGAGATCATAAGTTCTCCTTAGTTGAGCTAAATCTAACATAGTAATTGAGACTATTCATATAGTGAGTCGAAAATCATTTAAACTGAAAAATCAATGTTTCTTTACATAAACAGTTTTAACGAGTGATAATTTGGAGAGTGAAGAAACTTACCACCAACAAGTAATATGTAACTGTCGAATTCATTGGGAAGGAGAGGGACAACTCAAGAAGTTTATTTTAGACGATAGATGGTAAAATGGATGTAAATTTATAGCCTCAGCTCATAACTTCTGCAATTGTTGGACCAAATATTATTCTAATCACAATTTTGTACGAGTTAAAATGAAAAAAAAAGGGAGTAAATAAACAATTTTTTCTACTTTATCGTTTTACCAAAGAGAATAAATGCTTTCATTTGGACAAAACAAAAACAAAACATACTAAAATTCAAATGAAACCATAAGAACCTACCTTCTCGAAGAGATATGCTCCTTAAGGAAAATGCTAGCTGAAAATTTCGAATAAGAATATCGTTACTAGATTTCTACATGAAAACATTGGAGGTAAGCATTACCAGGTAGGCAAAGAAAATAATAACCAACATTGTGATCCGTGATGTTAAACTGATTTATGTTCACGAGTTCAGGAAATTCATATACATGATAAAGGATAACTTTTCACAATTGCAAAATAAGACCATCTAAAATAGCAGTGAATTTAATAGAAAAATAGAGAGAAAAATCAATACAAGATTACAAATTCTGCCAAGTGAAAGTTAGTAAGCAAAAAAGATCAATAGAAGTCTAGCATTGTGCGCGGAGACATAGCACGGAGAGGAACTCTCTCTCTTCGCTTCGCGCTTCATCTCTGTGCTGCGTGTAGTCCTCTCCTGTGCTGCGTGGATGCGCACAGGTCTCCGCACTGCGCGGAGATTGCGCGTAGATCTGTGCCTCCACGCTGCATGGATCTCTCATCGCTGCATGGAGGCGTCTCTGCATCTAGCATTGGGTGTGTTGGTAGGATAAAAACTGTTAATTTCCAACAGACACAACAATAAACAAATAAATAAATTATGAAAAAAATATCTAACAAGAAATTCAATTCATAATTTCAGCATTCAATGTGTATTCTTGAATAATCTCATTTTTCAATTATTCAACCAATTCATTTTACCAAGTTCAATACTAGCCGGTTAGTCAACATTTATATGTTTTGATACAACAACAAGATGTTATTTGTATACAAATTTTAAAATATACAACAGATGGACATTAAACCTGAAGCTCATTACATTTTTTAAAAAGGAAACGTACCGAAAAACAGAGCAAAAATCAATAGGTTTTCTTTTAAAAAACCTTAGTAAAGACCATATAACTACAATAATGAATCTCACTAATTGTGAACCTAAAATAAAAGAAATATAATTTTTTTTACTTTCTAATGAAAGTTTTGCAAAGCCCGAAACATACAGAGAGAAGAAATAGAACACCTAAACATAGACATATAAGAAATAAAAACACTATCCTTGTGTTGGTCACAATAATAATGATGCTCTGACCAACATTTGTTGCTTAAAATTAAACTAGTATTAATTAGAGATCCTAGAGGTGCAACCATCATTTAGGTTTTCTTGACACTTCACCAAAGTTATGAAATTGTAAAAAATAAGGAGATAAAGATTTGTGCAAATTAAATACANGGTTATAAGTTAAGATTTGTGCTACTTATGTAATAAGACAATTTTTTTCATGTCTGATATATTAAATTTCAATAAATTTATTTGAGCATGTCCAAGAGATATAGTTTCAGCAAAAAGTTTGTAAAAACTAAAACAAAAGGCAGAAAAGTGATTTTCCTTCCGTGCATGTATGGAGAGTTATCACGTCGGCTTTCATATCTTTAATATATTGCTGAAAGAAATTATGATTTTCGTATGTTTGGAATTGAATGTTGTTTAATGTTTTTGAATTAAATTATTAATAAGTGAAATTACATTTTTCTCTTTTACTTTAAAAGAGATGATGTCAATTTACTATTTATCTTGAAACCTATGTTTCACATTACTATAGATGAACTTATTGTTTACTATTCATCAAGCCAAATGAAATTAATTTGCCAGTTTATTCCTACCATTGTTAACTAAAATATTGGATTGCAATCATTCTTTTTTCCTTCCCCAGTCATTTTTGTTGACATTATTTAGATTTAACATATGTCTGCTTTATTCCTCACATTATTGACCATTATGAAATTACCCTCTGTTGCATCTAGAATCCTCGTTTTCTTCTTGCCACACTTTGTCAACAATAAGAGCTAGATATTTTCAAAACAGTAATAAATGGCGTCCTTTATTTAGATGTTATGTAGATATTTATTTTTATTTTATTAGAGTGAAAAAGCAACCATTTATTATATATTTACCATACATTTCTTTCTTTCCTTATTCTCTCTTCCTGTTTTTCTACGACAAGAACTCGAAATAATTCCTTTCAAATATTCTAAAATTAAATCTTATAATCTTCGACATATTTGTATATTATCGTGGTATTAAAGGTATAATCTTGCTTCTTCAACTTTGATTTTAGTTTTTACATTTCATTTTCTGCGTTTTTTTTCCCTTCCTCCTTTCGTTACTTTGTTTCTATTTTTGGTTATGTTTTCTATTGTTTATGAATTTGTTGAATAGTTTCTTATTCATCTTAGTTTTGCATTCACATTTTGTTGGATGATGACTCGAAGATTAAATATGTACTTTATAAATTTATATTTATTCAACAATTATTAATTGATTTATCTAAAGTTAATTCATATAAATGTGTTGTGTGATTATTTATTTTAAATTTTACATTTAATATATTGTGTGATTTAATGTTTGAACTATATCAAATAGGCCATGGATCTCTTTTGAGAACTTGATGAAAATAGGGCAACATTATTACGTTCCCGACATCCATAACTATTTAAACCAACAAAAAATATGTAGTGGTATCAAAAAGAAAAAATCTTTGAAGTGAAAAAAAAAAAAAAAAAAAAAAAAAATATACAACAA